>JAOUWY010000035.1:20759104-20773037 GCA_025728095.1 Prietella phreatophila
ACACACACAAACACACACAAACCCACACACACACACAAACCCACACACAAACCCCCACACACACAAACCCACATACAGACACACACACACATACCCACACAACCGTGTCTCTTCCCTCCATACTGTCCCTACTGCTACATTATCCACATAAATAAAAGATTATAGGCTGAAATTACACACATCTACTGTCGTAAACATGATCGTGGTCTTCTTTCAGTCTCGGTCGCTCAGTCAGATAAGCATCAGCTTGGAGAATGGACTTGTTAGTAGGGTGGCTCAGTGGTTAAGGCTCTGATTTGCTGTTCAGAAAGTTGGTTGTTCAAGCTTTAGCACTGACAAACTGTCAACAAAACAAAGCTCTACCAGCTGCAGGGCTGCTGTATCATAACAGACTCTAGCTTCCTACCAAGCTGGGATATGTGGTGATAGAAATTCACTGTAATGCCTATGCGACAAATAAAAGCTTCTATTTGATTCTGATGATCTCAGACTCACATTTGACTCTTTAAATTTGCATGTAAGCAGTTGAACAAATCTGTCTGTGATTAAGTGAAAACAGTTGACTCTGAACTTTAGATAATAAGCAACAGTGATTGTATAATGGATATTAAAATATACAAGCACAAACAGGGAATTAATAAAAAGTCTGAAAAGTTTTTTTTTTTTTTATACCAGGAATTGTTTGCATAAGCATACTGACCCACAGAAAGCAGTGCACAAACATTATACATTGTGTGCTCTGTGATTGGCCTGCACTATGGCGTGACAATGTGGAAGACTTGGGAGTTACACAACTCTACACATCAAAGTTGGGTTAGTTGGTTTAGTTAGCTTAGTTGGTCATGGTTCTTGTTTCTCTTGAGTCTGCTCTCCTCTGTTTCAATAAAAGCTCTCGTCCTAAATGCACTTGCATCCATCCTGCTTTGTTTACATCACAAATCGTGACAGTTACAACGTGGACACCTGTGGCTTATAGAGAAGTGCGGCCTATATATGTACAAAAAATGTTTTCTTTTTAAAATTAGCGGGTGCGGTTTATATTGAGGTGCGCACAATAGTTCGAGAATTATGGTAGTTCTAAGTGTTCACCGGAGGGTCAAAAGTTCAGTTATCTAACATGAACAGCATCATTCTGTAACATTGGTAAAACAAGTAAAGACAAAAAAGTAACTCTTCAAAAAAACGTTTTATAAAATTAGCACATGGTACAATTAGTACATTGTCAGCAGTGTACAGAATAGAAAGAATGAAAGAAAGAAAGAAAGAAAGAAAGAATGCTTTAAAAGTTCGTTTCCACTATGTGCACTAGGTGCCAGTGTTTGGTTTATGAACACGTGCTCAGATAAGACAGCAATAGAAAAAAAAAAAGTTGCTCAAGCTGAACATGTGGCAGTATTTAACTGCCTGGCCACTTTTATCCAAAACACTGTGTCTCATTCACCCATTCACACGCACACACACACACACACACACACACACACACACACACACACATCAATGGTAGCAGAGCTGCCATTCAAGGCGCTAACATGGTGTCATGGTGGTGTTAGTTATTAGGATGAAATATAGCAGGCAGGTATAAACAAAATGAATAACCAAATACAGATACATTCAGATAACAAGTTCTAAACAGATACCAATACAGATATGAAATGGATAGTCGGGATTTTTAATTTTTTTTGAAAGCTTGCCAGAAAGGTTCACCACAGGAATCCTAAGAGAAGTCGTGCTAGCACTTGAAGAACACTAGTAGGAGGATTGTGGGACAAAGACCAAATATGTTCACATATTACTATGTGCACTGTTCTGGTTTTCTTCTTGTTTACTGGTTGGTTTCTTTTCTTTTTAAAAAAAATTTTTTTGTTTTGTTTTGTTTGTTTATCATCAGTGGCTTGCTCCAGCAGCCAAATCTAAACACTGCCTTACATAGCTAAAAAAAAAAACAAAAACAAAAAACCTGTCTGTATAGACTGGCCTGAAATCCAAAGAAGAAACATTTTAGGCTTTTTGGTTTAGACGTTTGACCCTATTAGCATTTTGGTACTTCTAATTCCAACAAAAACAATTATTGCACAAGTCTCTGTAGCTCACAGATCTGGCAGTTCCAAATGGTTCGTTGTGACGACAGCATTATGTTGACACATTCATCATGCTGCTAAATAAGTACAACCGTTAGTGTTCTGGAAAGTACAGCTTTTGCATTAGGACAGATTCTGAAAATATGCTGGTGCTAGTCCTGAAAAAAACAAACAAACAAAAAAAGCACATAAGTGTTTGTGCAGAAAAACAGTCGTTGTGTTGAGTAAGTGTAGGGAATCACTGGGTTGAGTAATCTCTGAACCTGAGCTATTATATTAACACAGCCTTGTTCTGCTTCAGCCTGATAACAGAGTCACTCAGGCCTCTAGATGAAGGTAAGCTCTGAACTACACTGGTTAAAATATTGCATTACAATTGTCTAAAATGGCAGGTCTGACTGTAGTTCCAGCTGTGATTCAAATCAGTGTTTTATTAATGCACTGATTCTAAAGCATTATTGTTTCTATAGTAACGGCTCATTCACAGGGACTTGTATAGCGGGACACTCCACATAATCTATGTCTAATAATTAAATAGAGAAGCTCAGGCCTTTTGACATATTTAAAACTCAACTCATAGACATACTTTTTTCAACTATAGAATTTTCTTGCTGATGTATTCTTTTATTATTATTCTTGTTATTTTTTTACTATTATTTTTATTTATCTATCATTAGTTATTTTATTTATTCTGTGTACTGCTTATTTTCTATACGTAGCTTTGAGAAGCTGCTTTTAAAGTCGCTCTATAAAATAGTTGTTTATTATTATTATTATTATTATATGAAATAATAATTAATTATATATAATATATATAATTAATAATAATAATAATGATGCTAATAATAATAATAATAATTAAAAAAAAAATAATAAATAATAATAATAATAATAATAATAAACAGATTTAGAAAATACATTGTAAACACCTAAAAATATATAATTGTGGGTATGCTGAAATTTTCTTTAAGGAGATATTTATTTAAGATTTTTGGAAGGAGTCCTTATAATAGTGATCTTTATAAAGAAGAAAACTAACTTTTCTTCCCGATAGAGGGGTCTACACCTTGCACCTTCTCAGTAACAAGTCAAACTGTGCTTTATTAAATTCACCAAAGAGATTTAGGCTGCCAGTTCTTTAAGCCCACATAACTAATTAACATGCGATATAAATGCAAAATAAGAGTGTTCTATTTAAAGGGTAATGTGAATGATAACCTTTGCAGAGTCTCTATTAAATTGTCATCAGATTAACTTTGCCAGATTAACCTTTTGATCATTTTGTGATACTGTGGAATTATCTAGATAAACCTTGTCAATATTCAAACCTGGTGAGTGGCATATGTTTATCTTCACCTGGCAGGAAAGGACTTCTGCAAGGACTTCTGGAAATGTAACACATTCTTTCCAGATGAATTAATTAGATGTGTCAATTGATTAGTCTCGTCGATGGCGTAATGAGTTTGATGTGGGCTTTCATTGGCTGCCTAAATTTACAGTCTGGGTTAGGAAGAAATCAGCCCCAGTCAAACTTCATACCTTGTTTTTCTTACAACTGTTCTCTCCCAGAAAAACTCCAAAATAATCATCTTTAAGACATTTGTTATCAGCAAATACTCTGATGTTGAGGATAAAATTTAAACCTTATATTGGTGTCTGTTTACCTTTGAAAGACAGGGCACTTATTTGCCACATTTATAACAGCTGGCCTTGAGTAGAATAAATGCCCCAAACAACATGTTCATCAGGGCAAACATGCAAAACCAGGAAATGTATTTTATTTTGCTCATTTCAAAATGCTCGTTTATTAGGGGCAGTCATATGCAAATGTATTTGCTTGTGTGACGCCACAAAAAGTTTTAAATTAATGCTGAAGAGTACATATCAAGCTATGAAACTTGCAGGACATTTTATTCGTACAGTGACCTCATATGTCAAAAGATCAAGGATAATTTCATTCATAACACTTTTAATATGAACCCCACACTTTCACTAAGATATATTTTGTCGTTTTTCCAACCTTGCTCAATTATAACAATTTCCTTAATAAACTCTATTCATATTTTATTCACTCTTGGTTCATACTTGTAAAGAATAGAAGGCTTTGTGTGCTCCAATGAGTATGGTATGTGTTTCCAGAAACTTCATCCTGCCTGTTCTTCCTGCTCACATCTTTGTCACATATTAGGTAGGTTTTTTTTAAAAAATAAACAACACAACAATAAACCAACTCTGTGAAAGCAAACACTCACCGACATCTGTTAACACCTTAGCTATATCACATATCTTTAAAGGATTAGCTTTTCCGAAAACCAAAATACTTTCCTTGCAAATATACTTGATCAATCAAGACATTTTGCTATCTGATACAGTATTTGTTTCTTAAGTTTTGCTGCCAGGTTAATATTAAGCACCAGTTTAGCATTGTGACTCACATGGCTTTGTGGAATTGCTCACTGTCCCAAACAGACCTCTGGCTCTGTATGACACACTGTTATCTATGAATGTGAACAAAATGTTGTTACAGAGATAAAATTCTATCTTGAAGCTGAATCAAAATGCTCAGCATGCTCACCATGCTCACCATATATATTCCTCTTGTGATGTCATTCGCAAATAGGTTGGTTCTTTTAGGTGAACTATTCAGCTTTATTAGGTGAATGAGTTACTTCTACTGAGTGAAAGAGTCATGTCTTTTAGGTGAACGAACTGACTGTTGACTCTTTTAGGCAAATCAGTCTGCACTTCTTGGTGAACGATTCAGCTCTTTTAGCTGAATGTTACTGGTAAATTGAGCCAAGTGACGTGATTTGAATATAGACTTATTTTTGCACAGGCGAGGCCGTTCAAAGACAAGCATGTGTGCCTACTAAAAGCTGTCCTCTGGAAGAAGGATGTGGAGATCGGTTCCGCTGCACTTCTGGTACTTAGCTTTTCAAAATGAACAAAACGTTTGGATAAAGTCTATTATCATTCTATTATCATTTGCATCTCTTAAAGCTTTCTGGTATACTGTAATATAAACTTTAAACATTGGGAGCTAGACCCTAAGAGGTAGAATCATACCAAACTATGCTAAACAACTACAAAAAAAAAGGAGTGAATTTGTTTGTCCAGGATGATCACCTCCATAGCATTCCAGCATTATGTTACATAGTGAAGAAAAAGAGGCTGATATTTATTGCATGACACATACTTCCTTTACATGTTGGATACCTTAGCCTCAGAAATCCAGAGTAAAACTAAATAAGCAAAAATCAGATTGATTTTGTTGATGATTGATTATATTTAGCACAAGGGGGTCATTGTGTAAATAGTGTAAGACATTCTTTAAACCATCATTAGTCCTCATCAGCTGTGTGTGTGTAGGTCAGTGTATCAGCTCCACTCTGGTGTGTAATGGTGATAATGACTGCCAGGAGGACAGTCTAGATGAGCAGCGCTGTGCACAGTCCAGCACTATCGTGTGTAACTTGCATAAAACCCCACCCAATTCTGATCTCACTGGAAAAGGGTAAGACATGCTTTCTAAAGGAATACTCCAAAGTCTTTCAATCTGATCTGTAACCTAATCTCTACTGTATCTACAGCTTATGCGCCACTAACACGGATAACAATTCAGTACCTTTTCCTGTACTGAGAAAAGGATAGAAACCCCCAAACTCCAGACACTATTGTGAATTTGGGAAACAGGTTTTCTGTTCTTTTCTCAGAGCAGGGGAATGTTTAAATTTCTTGTCCACACTAATCATATATGAGTGAACGAGGGATTAGTTTGGAAAATGCTGGCGTATTCCTTAAAATCCTAAGATTTGCAAGTGCTAGTTAATAAGACAAACTTAAATGTATAATGTTTATTTGCTGCTGTATTTCACAGGTTTGATGTGTTGACGGGTAAGCCGAAGGCTAGTGTTATTAACACTCTCAGCTTTGGCGGCCAGTGCAGGAAAGTGTTTAGTGGGGACCACAGAGACTTTTATAGACTGCCACAAAGTATCCTCAGGTATAGCTTTCAGGTGAGCAAGTGGTGCAAATTGATTTTATTAATTTTTTTTATAAAGAACATATTGTATTTATTAAGCATGTGGATATAAATACATTACTTGGATTAAACAGAATGTATTCTAAACATACACACATGCAATTAAGAATAGAAGACACACTATTCTGGGTCTGGGTCACTCATTTTTACTTTCTTGCAGGCCAACTGGTCAGTTATGAACATGAACATGTGCAACTTGTGCATTATGACATGTGGCATTCACTCTTTCCTCCTTAGTAACTGCATGCTCAGGGTCATGGTGATATTTTTGGAAATCGAACCATATAAATTTGTTTCAGAACAAGCAGTTACAAACAAAAGTAACTGTGTGAGCATGATTAAAAGAGAAAGGCACGTCTCTGAAGTAACCGAGGTTGAAGAACTGTCAGAGCCAAAAAAAGAAAACAACCTTTGGTTTCAGCCACGCCCACTCTAGGTTTAAATCTAAATGCAAATATCTATATGGATATTTGGAGCAATAAACAGATACAGATATTATCATTGGATTGTACCCCAAATATCGTGGGGGGGGTCGGGGAATTATTTATAAGAACAATCTTATAAAATAACATTATATTAATCATCCAACCCAGTATGACTGTTTGCAGTGTGCCACACTAGCTCCTAATAATTAAACTTTTTTTTTTAGATTACATAATTTTATGCAGAAGTAAAATGGTTGAAAATCATTAAATGTTTTTGACAGCAGACATTAAAGTGAGAGCAATAGTCATCAGTAGTTGACCAGAAAATGTATAATTCAGTATTTTATCATGTTTTAAGTAAAATACACTGTTGTAAACTTAGGAACACTTCACTTAAGTAAAGTGTTACTGATTTTTACAACTGTGAGAACAAGTATAGCATTCTAAAGGACAAAAAATAAAACCTGATAAAAAAAAAAAAGTATATCTGACATCCCTGCCTTGTTGTCAGCCCACACAATGTCATGACAATCTTATGTCAACAAAAATCTGTCATTTTACTCAACTTGATATCAAAATTGAACAAAATGGGCCTTGTGAAAAGTGACACCTGCTGGACACCTTCATTTCAAAAGCTTATGTAGGTCAGTTGTCATAAAGTCTTATGTAGATCTAATGTAGCCTTGTATACAATGCATTTGTTCATAAGGCTTAAGGAAAGTTAAGGGATCTCAATTTTACATCAGGTCTACCTAGCTTTTTTTGTGACACTATCAATTTTGTGATTAATTACTGCATGTCAGTGTAGAAGAATGTTAAGACTATGGTTCATTATATACCATCGTATTATTATCTTATAAGTTTTGTTCAGTAAAATCTAATTTCTTCACATTTTTATCAGGTGGCTGTTGACAATGACTTTAGTGAGGAGTTCTACAACAGCTCCTGGGCCTATATAGACCATGTAGAGCAGAGATATAAAATCAAAGGAGGCCATGATCACAAAACATTCCACAATGAACTGAAGTGGGACAAGGTAAAGTAATGTGCAAGGGTTTGGCTCAAACTTATTAAAAGTACTCAGGTTTTGGTTGTGAAACTGACAATATGATGACATTTATACAGCTAATATTTACAGCATTTAAGATAATTTAATTACACCTCTCATGCAGTGTCAACTTCATAATTATCTCTTGGGTCACTTTGTAAAATGCATTCATTCATTTAATTTGAATTGATTTAATGATCGTCAACTATTTTATTTGTTTTCTCCATGCCTGGCTGCAGAAATGAACAGTTGATGCTAAGCCCTATGTACTGTTAATAATTCTGTTCATTGTTTAGTTCTTGATTATTTAGTGATAACATCTATTGTCTGTTCAGCAAGGTCATTGAAGTGACCAAGGTCATGAGGTCATTTGAATTTAAAAAGTAATTAATGGTAACGCAAAATGAAGAAAAACATTTAATGGTTTACAGCTTCTATTCACTATTAAAAATAAATAAATAAATAAATAAAAAATTCCATCTAGGACCTTAAAGTGTTTTTTGGTTTGTCACTCTAGCGGAACTTTTAAAAGCTTTAGAACCCCTACTATAGGCTACACTACAACATTACATAAGATATATTTCATTTACAGGTGCAGTTTGTCATTTTTTAAAAGGTTTCTAGGCCTGAGATAATGATTTCAATCCAAAACTTGCCATTCAAGCTTTGGCTGTTTGGTTGAAATAAAGCTGCTCAGGCCTGCCCTTTAAGGAACGAATCACGATTGTCAGTTCATATTCAGAGCTGTGTACTATTAGAAAAACGACTCAATCTGGCACCTTAAAGAATATTTAGCCATCTATAAATCATTGAGGAACCCTTGTTTCTACATGTATACAGTCCATCTTCAAAAATCTTGAGATAGTAAGCCTCAGGATTATGTAAAGTTCTTGTGAACATAACCTTACTGTGCAATTCGAATGGTTTCACTATAAGCAAATTTTAAACTGCTCAGCTGGTCTCACTGTGGTTACATAAGTCCTGATCTGCAAAAACTATATACCAATGATGAACAGGGACATAAAATCTGTTGTCATTCCCCACAGGCCTACCAGCTCTTGATTATCAAGAATGAGGTGGAAGTAGTTCAGTTCCAGAACAACATCCCAGAGTACCTCCCACTATCTGAGGAGTTTTGGAGAGCTCTATCTGCTCTGCCTAGCACATATGATCCAGCAGCCTACCGCTCGATCCTGCAACTCTATGGCACACACTACATGGCGGAGGGCTCTTTGGGTGGAGAGTACCAGCTCCTGTTGATGTTTGACTCCCAGTTTATGAGTGAGATAAGTACGTGTTATTTGACCAAAATCTGCTGTTCTTGTTTCAAGGGTAGGTGAATGACATGTCTCCAGCTAAAAATCAACCCCTTAAACGTCTTAGAACTGGTGTTCAAACTTGCATGTCAAACTTTCATAAGAAACTTGTAACACAAAAGTTATAACACCCTAAATGGTTCCACAGTTTTCCTCTTAAAGGTTTTATATGGAACCATAGAAACTTACAACAGAGCGATTCCTTTTCCCTTTTCTTTCAGACAGAGAGAGCCATGTAGAACCCCTTTGGAATGCTAAGAACTCTTTAGTTTAATAGTACATGTCCTTGTAGCTTTGCTGACTCAGGAGCTTTAATGTGTCTGATTAAAACTGTTTAATAAACTGATCTATTGATATCTGATTAATAAACTCTAAACCCTTTTTGGGTCACTCTGTGGAAACCCCTAAAGGTTCTATGTAGAACCCTAAAAGAGAGTGTTTACAAGTGTCTAGCTTTTTAGGACCATGAAACCCTTAAAGAACCATTTAAAAAAAACAGTTTTTCTAAAAGTCTAAGCTGGAAATTTAAGGGAGTAAAATTATTTGACATGCTTCTTAGACATTGTCAACATAGTAATTTATAGCGCAACACTTTTTCATTCTCAAATCTGATTGGTTAGCAGCTTTGTAGTCATTGGAAAATTACTGTGGTAGAAAAGGAATAAAACACTTCAGAACCTGATGTTACAGGAAAATAATAGTTGGCATGGTAACAGTAACTCGACTTCATCACACCATTTCTATAACAGCATACCCCGAAAGTGTTTTCTTTATTATATAGCCTATATGTTCTAATGAAGTTAATATTTTCTTGCTTAAAAATGCAGGTCAAACAGATATCGATGTGTGACACGTGTCAAGAGACGTCTGTTCCGAAAGAAGAGAACGACCAAGTGTGAGAAATTGGTCCAGTCGATAAGGAGCTACAATGCTTACTTTATTTCTTTTTATACACTAAATTCCACAATTTCTCAAAGAAATTCACTGCTTATTTAAATTTTTAAATGTTATTTCACAGAGCAACACAGCCAGACGTTGCCAGTGAAGACCAACATAATTGGAGGGAATGGTGCTTATGTGGCTGGTTTAGGCCTTCTGGACCTGGAGAACCCTGAGCAAAACCATGATAAGTATGTCAAATGGGCCGGCTCAGTCAAGGACTTCCCTCGAGTCATCAAACAGAAGGTATGTCTAAGCAAAGTTAATCAAAAACAGCAAATTAGTTTCCTAACATAGAATTAAAGGATAATGTTTTTATTCCCTTTTTCATTAACACTTTACAATACATTTCATCATCTCATAATGAGGGTAATTAATCAGTAGTTATTATAAAAGAGCCATGGTTAAGTAGTAATTCTGCAGGAGAAATGTAAGACTCGGTAATTACTCATTAAATAATAGTGAACTCCTATTAACATACCTACTGAGTAATTAACTAGTAGTTCTTAGTATTTTATAGGAATAAGATAGTAGTTACCTATAAGTTGTTAACCAGCATTATAGCATGCTGGGGTATGTGAAGAAAATAATTTCTCTGTGCTATAATATATATGTGACCAATAACGACTCATCATTGCCTTATTTCTCTTGAACAAAAGAAAGAAAAATGTTCTCCTAGTTATCAAACTGATCTGCAGTTGATTTTAAATTCAAAATTAACAGAGAAATATAATGAAAAGAACTATGTTATGAATCTCTCAGTTTCCAGACATGCAGTGTGACATTTGGAAGAGTTACGAATGTTATGAAGCCTGTGCAGCAGGCTACAGGGAGGCAAAAATGATAACTTAGAGAATGTAAAAGCTGTTCCGAGGTTATAAAAGAGGTTTTAGGCAGTCATAAAGGCATAGGGAAGGACATTGCAAACTTTTGAACTTATATTTGATTTTTTTTTCCCTCTCTGATCATATATGTGAATACTATCACATCACTATAAAAATGTATTTCTTTTTTCTCTTCATTTTGTACTAGGAGTATAAATTTTACACTTGACTGTAGTCATTGTTTTGCTTGGAAAGACCTTCCAGGCAGAATGCATTTATAACTTTATGTCATAATATCCTCAGCTGAGGCCAATCTCTGAGCTGGTGAAGGAGGTATCATGTGCACAGCTGAAGAAGCTACACCTGAAGAGGGCGCTGGAGGCCTACCTTGAAGAACAGAGCCCATGCCATTGCAGGCCTTGCCTGAACAATGGCAAGCCTGTGCTGAGTGACGGAGTGTGTACCTGTGTGTGCAAACCCGACACCAGCGGCGCATCCTGCCAGAATGGTCATGTCCTTGGAGAACAGCCAGGTACAGCTGAGTGTATTACACATAATCAGAGATTTAGATTGATACCAGAGTGCTGTTGAATTCTCAATTCTGATTGGTCATTAATTCTGAAGGTGGTGATTAACTTAACTCTGACAGTAATGCAGCTCATTCACAAGGACTGAGATGTATTCTTATTTAACAGAGAATGCATTGTAATTGGTGCAAATTTCTGTGGTATATTAGGAGTAAAACAATCGGATATGTGCTGTTATATAAAAATGATCACCTGGGGTAAAAACAGGAACATTGTTTCATGACATCATACTGTCAATGATTATTTACTTTGAGCATACCTATTATTTTTACAGGAGTGGTTCATGGCAGTTGGACTTGCTGGTCACTCTGGGGAACTTGTTCTCTAGGTCAGAAATCAAGGACTCGCACATACCCTGCACCAAAAAATGGAGGGAAGGGTTGTGTAGGCCCTTCCATCGAGCACAAAGCCTGTGAGGACCCAGACCTTGGACACTTAAGGTGTGATGCTGAAAAACACGTAATTGTTGAACTAACCTATTGCGTCATTTTTAGCCTCATTACTGTGATTTGGCATTTTAGATTTATCGAGCCACATTGCTTTGATCCATCCCTGACCCCGGTGAAATTCTGCAAGGTTCCACCTCCTCTACAAAATGGATTTGTTTTGGTGAGGTTCTCTCACTGTCATAAAATACAACACAATGTTTCTAAAAACAAATTGGCAGACTGGCTCACCCCATACTCATCGTCTCCTTCACTATTTGTTGTACATGTTTAGCGCCCTAAAGATGTCTATGCAGTTGGGAGTAAGATTGAATACACCTGCATTGAAGGATACTACCATGTCGGGGATCCTGTTGCTGAATGTACAAAAAGCCTGAACTGGAGGCGAGGACAAATGGAGTGCAAGAGTAAGGCAGATAATTTTCAGAGGTTTTTCAGGATTTCAGATCATTTGAAAATCTAGAAATAAACTTCAAATGAGTGCAACATCTTTACACATTTAGTCTGTATCCAAATGTATTGTGAATAATGTCAGTGTTCCTCTTTGTATGCTTTTATTTGAATTTATACCACACTGTAAAACTGGATAGTTCTTTTAACTCAAAAAATTTTAGGAAACTAATTACCTCAAATTTTAAGTTGATAAATCAATTTCTTTCATCCAAATACACTTAAATATAACAAAAAAATTAACTGAGACTTGTTATATTTAAGTGTATTTGGCTTAAAGAAATTGAGTTATCAACTTAAAAATTTTGAGGTAACTAGTTAAATGAACATATCCGGTTTTACAGTGTGGCCTTTTCTGTAAGGAGACATTTGTGGAAGGAATCTCCAGTTTCAGAGAAAGAATCAGCACTGTAACTTTTAAGTTTTCCAATATGGGAAATTCTTCAGGCTTTGTGATTGCTAGGTAATGTGACAAGCTGCATCTGTTGTCTTAACTGTCGTGAGATGGAGGAGATGATGGATACAATGCAGCTTGAGGTTTTATTTCAGGGGCTGGCAAACAAATCCAAATAACCGTGTTCAAAAGCATTATCCAAAAACAGGCAATGATCAGTCGATCAGCAAACATCAATACTTGGGCAAAATCCAAAATCACAAATGAGAGGCAGAACAATATATCAAAACCACGTCATGGAAATAAAGGCTTGGTAACTTCAGGTAGATACACACCGCTTGTTATTTCACAACGTGAGTGTGGACCTGGAGTCCTTATATACTGTCTGGAGATGTTTGCGTTCAGCTGTGTATGATTTGAAATCAGGTGAATGTGAACATGCCAAAGTTTGTGGGTGATGCTAAGTGTGGTCTAAGCATAGTAGTCTAAGTATATATAGTAGAGTATAGTCTATCATGACTAAAGTGTTTTCTGGGAAGGAGAGTTTCTTGTCAATTCTGGTGCTGACCTGATGTTAACTTAAAAAGAAAGAAACTCGAAAATAATATGGGGTGATTTTAAAGTAACTAAATAAATTAAAATGTAATTGCTGTAGTATAAGAGGAATAAAACACTGGAGGACATACTGTTATAGGACAATAATTAATGTTGGGGTGGTAACAGTAACTCCACTTCATCACAAAACCCCATCATTTATCATTTTATTAAATGTTTTATCCTTTACTTAGCACAAAGGCGCCTATTATCAATAGTACAACTATGATCGGCTTTATGCTCACATTCGTTTTCTGTATTCATTTTAAAACATAAAAGGGTATTAGCTAAGATGCTTGGACAAGTGTAAAACATCTTCAAAATGCTTCTACTAGATGATGATTTTGGTATATATCAGTTCCATATATATTTAAGCTTTAATCAAAAACAGTCCATTGTGGATGAATCAAATGCTCAGAAACGTCCTGATAACCTCTGTGCTGTGTACCAGGAACTTCATGTGATGCTCCACCACTCTTGAATCATGTCATCGCCTCACCCTTGAAGCAGACGTATTCGATAGGAGAGACTGTATACTTGTCATGTCCCAGTGGCATGCAGTTCGAGGGACAGCAGGAGATAATATGCCGTGCCAGTCTCAGCTGGTTTCCATTACCCAATAATTTTAAATGCAAACCAGGTACAAACTTAAAGCTGGTTTCTCACACTAGCAAAAACACTGAAAACTTCTTTTAATCCAGTTTTACAGAAGGCCTGAATCTACAGGATCTCTCTCTCTCTCTTTTTTTTTTTTTTTTTTTTTTTTTTTTTAAACAAATTTTGTTTAAGG
>JAOUWY010000035.1:20773270-20783940 GCA_025728095.1 Prietella phreatophila
GCTCCATTTTGGTCTCATCTGACCACCAGAGGACAACTGGGTGAAAGTGTTGTGGTCAGATGAGACCGAAATGGAGCTTTTTGGCATCAACTCAACTCGCCGAGTTTGGAGTAGGAGGAATGCTGCCTATAACCCCAAGAACACTATCCCCACAGTCAAACATGGAGGTGGAAACATTATGCTTTGGGGGTGTTTTTCTGCCCCCTTTCGCAGAAATAACTATGTGTTTCGCATAATTCCAATAATTGGAATTTTTTGACCACTCTTCAATGCAATATTCTTTCAGTTGAGGGCTTTCTCACATGTACTGCCTGTTTCAAATTCCCCAACAGCATTTCAGCTTTGTCCATTTTATGACCCTCCATTTCCTCTTTTTGATCCATTCCTTGGTGGATGTGCAAGATCATTATCCTGTTGAAAGGTTCACTTTTAGCTCAACTTTCAGACAGATGGCCTCACCTGATCTACAAGCACACTTTGATATGATGCAGAATTCATCAATGAACGCAAGCTGTCCAATCCCTGAGGCTGCGAAGCAATCCCAAACCATAACATTTCCACCACCATGATTCACAGTTGCTATGAGGTGCTTCTCCTGAAAAGCTGTTTTTGGTGTGGACCAAACATGTCTGCTGTTACTGTGCCCAAAGAACTCTATCTTTGATTCATCTGTCCAGAGCACATTATTCCAAAAGGCCTGGCCTTAAAAAGGCTTTTTTTTTTTTTTACATATTTGGACAAGAAAACATTTTGTCTTTAAAAAGATCTCAACATTATTTAAAATACATCATTCCACTGTAAGGAAAATCATCTACAAGTGGCACACGCCTCCCATGCAGGTCAAATTTGTGCAATCTCTTTCTGATTGTAGAACCATGCACTTTGACACCAACAGTTACAAGACTTACTAGCAGATCATGTGATGAAATTTTGGGGTCTTGCTGGGACGGCTAGTCTTGGACAAATTGGCAGTCATTTGAAAACTGTGCCACTTGTAGATGATTTTCCTTACAGTGGAATGATGTATTTCAAATAATGTTGAGATCTTTTTAAATCCCTTGACAGACTCATAGGCATCCACAACCTTTCTTCTGAAGACCTTATAGAACTCTTTAGATCTTGGCATAATGACACCACACAGTTCAATAGTAAAAGGAACACCAGACAGTAGATATAAGAGGGGACAGGTTCCATCTGCACTCCCTAAGCAGGTTTTAATCATTGTCACCCAATCTTGATCACCTGATACTAATTTTATGGCTTTGAAGGTGTGATAAATGTAGGGGTGTACTTACCTTTTCCATGTCACTGATCTGTTTTTTTGTTTATTTCAAGTGTGAAAATTACTATAAAATGTAAATTATTTGTCATTTGATGGAATGTAACACCTTTTTAATAGGCACTGTTTCATAGAGGATCAAATGTTTTCTTGTCCAAATATGTAAAAAAAAAATGGCGGGGTGGGGGGGTTTACTTATTTTTTCACATGACTTATGTTGAAATATATTGAGGTATTGTCTTCAATGAGCAGCACTGTAACAAAAAAGAAACTTTGGCAACCATTGAATCTGAACCTTTGACCCTTTAGTGTCATCATACAGCAAAAAAAAAAATATATATATATATATATATATCTCATTGGCTAGATTATCTGCTTAGCCAATAGATCCCAACTCACTTGCAGCATTTTTTTCTAGTGTTGAACACAGCTAGACTACTGTATGCTGAGGCTAACAAAGGCTAACTAGCATATTAGAACTATTTTATGTCGAGTTAGCAACATAAGCTAGCCACATAAGCTGTGAGAACATGTTCTTTGGTGGCCAGCTTTAACTATACAATGTTTTCTGATATTCTGAACCATATAAATGTAAATTGGACAACTAACTATGAGGCAAGCAATTTATTTACATTTGTAAAAACATTTCTTGGTGGGAGCAACCATTTTACCTGTCACTCCAAAATTATGAGTGTAAACACCAAGAAAGTGATATGCTCCATGCTGCTTAATGTTGGTCAAGCTCAGAGTACAGCTGGCATTTAATTTGAATGATTTTTTAATGGCACAGCTTTTTGTAGGATTGTTCAAACCCTGCAGAAATGTACTAATCTCTTTGCTAACTCTCTTGTTGTGTAATAATAATAATAATAATAATAATAATAATAATAATAAACTCTCATTATCTTACTCTGAAATGAAATGTGTTTTAGTGGTCCGGTTACAGTCAACCATGAACTGCAAACCATGGGAGAAACCTGGACACGCCCAGTGCATGTGCAAAATGCCATATGAATGCGGGTAAGTTGGTTTATGGGCTCAATTTGTGTATAATGATGTATACAGTACTGTGCAAAAGTCGTAGGAACCCTATTTTTTTCAAATATAATTTTCTATATATCTGCATAAATATGACCTAAAACATCATCAGATTTTCAGACAAGTCCTAAACGTAGATGTAGATAACCCAATTAAACAAATGAGACAAGAAAATATTATACTTGGTCATTTATTTATTAAGGAAAATGATCCAATATTACATATCTGTGACTGGCCAAAGTATGTGAACCTCTAGGATTTGCAGTTTAAATTGAAGATGAAATTAGAGTCAGGTCTTTTCAATCAATGGGATGACAATCATGTGTGAGTGAGCATCCTGTTTTATTTAAAGAACAGGTAAATAGGAAATTCTAAAGGGCCCACAAACTTTCAAGCACCAGTGTATGTGGTATACATGTATATTATACATGTTACTGTAACATAGTAATATTTTATTTGTCTTATATATTTGTATCTTGGATACATGAGCTAAATGCATATACACAAAATATGTGCATATTTTATATACACACGTATATCTTTTCAAATCAATGCCTGTATTATTGCCTTATGTCTCATTCCACAGGTCTTCTCTGCAAGTGTGTGCCTCTGTGCGTCCTGCCCTGGTAAACCGGATGGGCGTGTGCCACCTTGGTGCCCTGCAGTGTCTGGGCCGGACCTTCTCTCTGCTCCAGGACACTACGTGTAATTGGCCAGAGACCAAATTCACATCCTGTCAAGACTGCAAGCCATGGGAGGAGTGCACTGGTATGATTTCCTGATTATTATTTTAAGAATAAAACACTTAGGGGCATAATTAAAAAATAAAACACTGAATCTGAGATACAGGTATTACTCTGAAGTTGATTATCTTCCTATAACAACACAGTCCAAAACGTTTTATTCCTTTTATATTTACAATAATTTGCTAACAATTACAATTCTTTATTTATTAAGCAGATATTTAATAGTGAGATTTAATAATACAAAAAAAATCTGCTTGTCATATTAGCGAGAAACCATATAAAATCCTCTGTCCTGAAGATTTTCCTGTGTTAGAAAACTTAAAGTTACAAAGAGCTTACACTGGAGAGTCCATAAATGTTGCATGCTGTCAAAGTTGCTGTTATAGAAAACGAATCATCACCAATCAGATTTGCCTCTATGGATAAAAATTTTGGATTAAAACTACAAAAATGGGTGTGGCTGTGACTGAGTTGAGTGCCGCTGTTTGTTTTCAGGTGTGCAGTGTAATTGTAAAGACCCAGAGGATTGCCCAGAAGAACCTGCCCACCTTTGTGTCTCTGTAGAGAATGGCAGCCATGAGTCTATGACAGAGTGTGAAGCTGGGGCTTTGAGGTGCTCAGGGAAAGACGTCAAAGTCATCAACACTGGAAAATGTCCAAAATGAACTAATCTATTCTGGTCAAACATTTTTCATTGGCAATATTCCAACACTGCAATGTAAATATAAATAACAGCAAGTGTATTTTGGGGGGAATTTACTAGTACATGATGTGATATTGTCAAGTCACAAAAGCAGTTCAAATCCTATTGGTTTTCTGCCTCCAAACCTACTGTGAAGGCAAACAACCTCATCATCGCCAGCGTTACGCTAATCTTTATTTCCACATTTCATTTCATTTTTATTACAACAATTTTTATTTCATATTTTATCAAATATTACAGAGAGCAAGCTGGGCTAATTAGTTAGCCAATACTAGCTAAGACTGATAAGACTGTTGTAATGGTTGCAGTGTGTGCAATGCATCTTCATAGTATTTAATAAGTAATAAGTATTATTCTGTTTTGGCATTGAATATACTGTGAGAGTGCATAATATACAAAAATGAAACAATAAAAACTGATTTAAAGGTCCTGTTAATTGTTAGCAACTAAACACTAACCGTTTGATGTAGGACGAGCTTGTTTGCAGTAACTTTAGCTAAATTATCACTCTAAAGGACAAGACACACATTACTGTTGAAAATAAGTTTATTCACAATAGTGTTCCATATAACTTTTATATTCCAAGTAAGTGAAAATGTATATAAAACGTAAGCTCAGTGGTTGATGATATCAGTAGAAAATGCTGTGTGGTATACATAGAGGACAGATATGTCAGAGGCTCCGTCATATCTGTGTTTAAATATCGAGTATAAATCTATTTCTGGGTTCAAGCAGAACATTCACCTTCATGAAGAATTCCCAAGTCTATGCCACTGCACTTCAAGGCAGCCAAGTTACACAGATTCAAGGTCCGCTGGCGCTGAAGTCTCACAATATTCACACAGTAGGATTGTCCCTCGGTCTTTGGACAGTCTCTGGGAGCTTTGCACACACAATTATCCGAGGCTGAGAATAAACACAGAGAGAGAGAAAAACAGCTGTATAAAAATACTAGTTAGAATATAAGAACAGTGCTTAGAAATTAGCTAGGACATTAGCTACTCAATTTACCTAACTAGGTTTGGTATTATTTTCACTGCTATATTTTTTTCCATCCATCCATCCATCCTCAACCGCTTATCTGTTAGTTGGGTTGCGGGGGAAGCAGCTCCAGCAGGGGACCCCAAACTTCCTTTTCCCGAGCCACGTTAACCAGCTCTGACTGGGGGATCCTGAGGCGTTCCCAGGCCAGTGTGGAGATATAATCTCACCACCTGGTCCTGGGTCTTCTCTGAGGTCTCCTCCCAACTGAACATGCCTGGAACACCTCCCTAGGGGGGCATCTTTACCAGGTGCCCGAACCACCTCAAATGGCTCCTTTCAACGCAAAGGAGCAGCGGCTCTACTCTGAATTTTTCTCGGATAACCGAGCTTCTCACCCTATCTCTAAGAGAGAGGCCAGCCACCCTTCTGAGAAAACCCATTTCGGCCGGCTGTATTTTTTATGCTAGTATATTAGGTAGTCCAATAGCTTTGCTGCTGTATTAACTACTTAATTAGCTATGCTTGCACATTAATTATAGTACATTATTAGCTTATCTATTTGCTATATTAGTATATTAGCTAGTCCTTCAGCAATAATAATATATTTGCTAAGTAATTAGTTATGCTAGCAGATTCCATTTTTTATTCTAGTATACTGTATACTGTATTTAATATGCTAGTATATTAACCAGTTCTTTATCTTTGCATTAGCTTTGTTAGATAGTCTCTTAGCTATGCTAATTAGTTATGCAAGTCCATTAGAAATGCTCAGATTTATCAGCAGCACTGTAGCTTTTGCAGTTTCTTTTGAAATTAAAAATAAGCTCAGAATAAAGAAAGACAAGATAAACCTTGTTGCATGAACTGCATCGTGGACTAAACATCTATTCAGATGATTTGCTGCACTGAAAAATTCTCAGTAGTGATTTAACTCTTACAGCTGACATTGTACATTGTTATTGCATGATGTTGCTGTCATTCATTCTGTTAATTACTGTAGATAAATGAGAACTCCTGCATGCAGAAGTGAGTGCAGCACGTTCCTCATGAGAGCAGTTGTACCTGAGCAGGTCTCCCACTCGTAACAGGTGTCTGATCCACACGGCTCCTGCGCCGAGCTCTTCTCAGAAATGCTTGCCCTGAATATGGCCCAGTTCACGTCACCTTTACATCTACCATCACTAATGAAGTTCAACTTGTCTCCATGGCAACGGCCAGCATGAAAGGAGCAGACGGACATCATCATGGTGCTGCCTTTTGTCACGTCCAAAGCACACATGTCATTTGTATACTTCCTACAAAAGATTATAGGATTTTCCAAAACATGTACACTACCGGTCAAAAGTTTAGACACACACATTCTTTATTTTTATTTTCCCACATTTTAGATTAATAATAAAGTCATCAAAACTCTGGAATACAACAAAAGGAACTAGGGGAATTGTGTTGTGATTAAAAAAATCAAAAATAAATCAGAATAATTTAGAATTTTAGCATCTTCAAAGTAAAAACACTTTTGGCCTAGAATTTCCAGAAATGTATTCTTGGCATTTTCTCGACCGATTTCTAGAGGAATTTCCCTGTGATACTTTTTAAACAGTATTAAAAGGAGTTCACATCTACGCTGGACTCTTATTGACTGCTTTTCAGAATATTTTGCTCCGACTCGTCCAATTAAATAAAATAATTTTTGTGAATAAAACGTTAGTTTTCTAATGAAATGAAATGAATATGTCAGCACAATTATATTTTATCTACAACACCGATTTCAAACATGTAATCATACACCTTAAGATCAAAATGTTTTTAAGAACATTAGAAACGTTTCAGTTACGTGTCCACAAACGTTTGACTGGTAGATAATGTTCAGTTCCTCCACATAATGTAATAAAAATAATTGCTAATACAAGGAATAACACATGATCAATCCTGATACACCAGGGAGGCTTGATATGGCCCAGTGTGAAGCAGACCTCAGTGATTTGCAAAACATATTTCACAGTGAAGTGGTCCTTGAAAATCTGAACATCCTTCCCTCACACCAAAGAAATTGCCCCTGCATGTGGGTTATTAATCCGCACTTACCTGCAGTCTTCTCGAGGAATGCAGACACATGTGGAACCTACACGCCTCTCTCCCAGCCCACAGCTGCTGTCTGGTATAAAGGGCGCATCTGTGGCCAAATAATAAAGTTCATTATATGTTTTATCAAATGTTCTTTTCTAAAACTTTTCAATTATAAATCTTGTATTGTAGCACTACTTGTATTGTTCTCTGCTTAATATATCACTTTGCTTATATTTCCTCATTTGTAAGTCACTTAGGATAAAAGCATATGCTAAATGAATGAATGCAAAATTTAAACATAATAACAGCTCACACCTATAAGCAGGATCTTTTTCAACAATATAGAAACTTTGAAATAAAAAAATCATTCCGACATTTGACCTTGCTGTGACCTTGATCTTGTTTGGATCAATTCCCAAATCTAATCAGTTTATCCGCTGGTTGCAACGATAATTCCATAGCAATTCTATAAATATTCATCCACTTCTTCGTGAGATGTCATGCTAAAAAGAATATTAGACAGAAAATGGGCCTCTGGTTAAAAAAAATAAAATTCTGAACATGTAAGTAGCATCTCTGTATAACAACAGGAAGGAAGCTCTTGAAGAAAAACTATTTCAGACATCTGACCTTCTATGACTTTGACCCAGTTTGGAAAAATTCCAGAATCTTATGAATTATTGATTAGAAAGTTACAGTGCTAATTCCCTCTAAATCTTATAAATATTCAACCATCCCTTCCTGAGATATTGTGCTGAATATCTCAGGATGGACAAATGGACAGACTACAGGAAGAAAATAATGCCTTCTCCACCTTTTTCGCAGAGGCATTAAATCTATTTGCTGAACTGAATACCATTATCAAGCTCACAAAATCCAACCATCCATCCACTTATCCTACACAGAGTCACAGGGAGCCTATCCCAGGGAACTCGGAGCACAAGGCAGGGGACACCCTAGATGAGGTGTCAACTACTTGCAGGGCACAACCGCACACACTAAAGACAATTTGGAAGTCTTTGGACTGAGGTAGGAAATCAGAGTACACAGAGGAAACCCCCAAAGCACGGGAAGAACATGCAAACTCTGCACAGACAGGGTAGCGACGGCATGGTGGCAAGGTGGCACAGTTCGAACCCCCAACCCCAGAGGTGCAAGGCAAATGAGCTAACCACTAAGCCACCATGCCTCCCAGATTAACATCATATATTATCAGCAAAACTTCAAGCTCAATGTTTTCCATGCTTGCAGTGTTATTGTGCTCTTGCCTTGTGTGGATATATTACACAGCAATTGAAATGTAAACCTCAAAAGGTAACTGAACCTCAGTGGACATGTCCTCAGATAAATAAGCACTGAACAGAAATCAAACACCACTGATTAAACAAACAGCCCTTGAGGAATTGTCCAGGATGTAGACTTTAATAATACCATTTTTGCACTGTATGTCATCAGGAATGGACGGTTCCCAGGTGAGTGAGTTAGTGCAGGTGTAGTAATGTGGTCCTGATGGGCTCGTGGTACTGCCCGAGCAGCTCAGAGAGAAACTGGAGCCAATATTATACTCCTCTCTGCTTGGACTTATGTTCATGTCATTTGGCACTTTAGGTCTGGAGCAAACCCTCTCTGGAAAGAAATGAATGAAGAACACAAAAATCTTTGCACAAGGCAGTTCCTCTAGAGATTTTAAAGGTTTAGGTAAAAACTTTTTCCAGGTGTTTTATAGCACAACAATTTACCAACTATTACAAGTTTATATTTATTAAAGGTCACATTATACTTTTTATCCCCCTATAGTTACATTTATTGTTGCGCAACATCTGCAAAACAAGTTCCTATTATCAAAAATGAACGAGAGAATGGCAAATTAGAACAAGCACAATAATATAATTTGCATGCTGAACTATTGTCAGAGCGGCTGTTATAGAAAATTAATCAACACCTTCTGACCAATCAGAATCCAGAATTCAACACATCTCCAATTATTACATTATAATTTCTATTGTACCAAATTACACAGGGACTTGTATGGTAGATGCTCCGAAATAAAAGCAAGGCTGTTGAAGGAACAACTGTTTATGCCTGCGATAACGTAAGTGATAACTAATGTAAGCTATGAACTTACTTGTTTCTTTGGCATTCCATGACATTAAACATAACTATAAATGGATAACAACTACAATCTTTATTTTTTTTTTTTTAATAAGATAAGGCTTTTGTTTTGCACTGATGTGGATAGCAAATCATGTAAGGAATAAAACACTTGAGGACATGCTGTTATAGGAAAATAATCAACAGTGACTGATTATTTTCCTATAACAGAAAACCCCCACTCACTTTATTTCCTTACATAATTTGTTAGAAACATTGGCCTCATAGCCTTAGTGCAAAAACTTTGGCTATCAATCATATGTCATGGCTGATCATATGATTTTAAGATTAGCTGATTTTCATGGACGTACTGATGCAGCTGCCCTTTGGTTCTTCCCACGTTCCATCCTGCTTACAATGTATAAGCTGGTAACCATCCAGCTCGAAACCAGAGAAGCACACAAACTCCTCATGATCTCCATGATCATACACTCGCTTATTGATCTAAAATAGGAGAAAAAGAATACAGTGATGGGAAAGGTATGGAAAGAAGGAAAAGTGAGCAAACATCTGAGCACAGCAGTTAAGCTCACATCCAAAATGCATTAACACTCTCATACACACCTCGAAATCAGCTCATGCTATCAGAACACTCAGGAAGGTACTGTCTCAACAAGAACACTTTATTTTGTAATTTGACCCCTTTTTCTCTGAAAGTATATACTGTAATAACTATGAACTATCCATCCATCCATCCATCCATCCATCCATCTTCCATGCCACTTATCCTACACAGAGTTGTGGGGGAGCCAGGAGCGTATCTCAAGGAACTAAGGGCACAAGGCAGAGGACACCCTGGATGGGGTGCCAATCCATTGCAGGGCACATTCACACACACATTCATGCTTTATGGACAATTCGGAAATATCAATCAGGCTACAACACATGTATATCGACCGGGGGAGGAAACTGGAGTACCCAGAGGAAACCCCCGAAAGCACATGCAGACTCTGTAGTGGGATTCGAACCCTTAACCTTGAGAGAGAGAGAGAGAGAGAGAGAGAGAGAGAGAGAGAGAGAGAGAGAGAGAGAGAGAGAGAGAGAGAGAGAGAGAGACCTAACCCTCAGGTAGCTGTGGGCAGGAGGTTTGGGTTTGGCACAGCCTGAAGCTCCCGGAGGCAGAACGCTCTCACTGTCTCCCTCAGACTCAAATTCATCGTCATTAATGCACACATCCTTCCTGTGAAAAAAACAAAACATTGATCAAAGTGAAGACATAGAAAGTGCTTTATAAAACCCCAGCTACATCTTTCTCTAGTTCCTGTACATCGAGTGCACACTTACTTTTGGAAGATTGAGATGGTGCACTCCTCCTCCTGGTGATCAGGGCCTTGGCAGGGTTTCCCTCCTTTCTGGGGTTCAGGGTTGTTACAGGAGCGAGTGCGTTGCTTCCTTAAGTTGGAGTCACAGGCACTCCATGAGCTCCAGCAGCTCCAGTAACCATCAACTGCCTCTGGACAAAGAGAAGATAGCACACACGCATTCATAGGAACTTGATTTATTTATACTAAAATAAAATATGGTAAGGTAAATGTCGCTTCAGTTTGTGTACAACAGTACAACAGAGGATTTCTAACTAGAAGCATAAACCATCAAGAAGACCCTTGAGTATCACCACAATACATTTTCTACAGCACAAGATTCACTGTTATACACCTTTTTAACTTTAGCTAACTTACTTCCATATTAATAACAATAAAGA
>JAOUWY010000035.1:20834192-20846590 GCA_025728095.1 Prietella phreatophila
GAGTATTTTTTTGGGGGGGGGTTGTCTTATTATCTTCATGAGAGAAAAAAAGACGAGGCACAGTTAATTAAACAGGGCACTCACTCACACCTGATTGTCTTCCCTTGTCTCTAATTTCACCTTCAAATTAACTGCTCATCCTAGAGCTTCACATACTTTCACCATTCGTAGATATGTATATTGGAAAAAATTTCCCTCAATAAATAAATGGCCAAATATAATATTTTTGTCTCATTTGTTTAATTGAGTTATCTTTGTCTACTTTTAGGACTGAGGATGTTTTAGGTCATATTTATGCAGAAATATAAAAAATTCAGTTTAGTCTTTATTCATTCCAAGATTGAAGTAAAGTGTAATATTGGCAATCATCTCCTTGATTAGGTTTCTGTGGTCTACTTCGTTTAATATCTGTGTCTCACTAATTTTAAAATACGGCCAGTTTATTTACACAGTGACTATGCTTTTTAATGTTTTTCATTTGATATCGTAATGCACAGCACATTTGACAACATTCACAGTAAGCAAGATTTAACTTGGGCTCTATGTTAGATGGAAAGGCAGTCTGGAAAAAAAATATTCTCATTAACATTCACCCATCACTTGATTGGCTGCTTATTTTACACCTAATTTGCAACCGTCCTAATCGTCTTTGTACAATGTAACTTATGTGATTAAACAAAACTCTTGTCTCAGTGTTTAAGTAACTTTACTGATTGATGTTTTTTACTGAGGGTTTAATTGGCAGTAAGGAGAGCTAGCTTCTCCTTTGAGACTGTACCATAATCAGCCTTTTCATACAGCAATAACGTCTATTGGGCTTTACAACTGATTCTGCATCTAAAGCCCACCATCTGTCAGGTTAAACAGAATTTATTTTGGCACACAGTTTTAAATTTCTCATCAAAATATATTCTTGGAGGTGATGAGCATCTGGGATTTTATAATAACACACTGGCAGACATTCTTACAAGGTGACCTGAGGGAAGATAGAGTTGTAATAAGTTTTTGGACTGAAAAGGAAATCAGTTCAACTTTCCACAGCACTACAAATGCCACTTCATTACCTGGCATGACTTTCACTTTAATTCTCTTTTACTTTATAGACAATATTTAAAATCGGTAAATACGTAATATTTTCTTTCATTCCCTCTTCAGAGAACCTATTGCTAAGAGGCACCCATTAAGAACACAACGCAGGTGAAAGCACAGTTGAGGTGTTGCGTCCAAAAACATTCAGCATCTCACACATGGGTGGCCCATATGTCTCACAGCGGGATGCCATTTTTCTGTCCACACTACCACGAAATTCAATTAGATCAAAGATTTCATTTAAACACTGAGTCATTGCCATGCTGCAGTGTATAAAGAAACTCAAAGAACTCTGCAAAAAAAAAAAAAACAACTTAGCCATTCAAATATAGGCAAATTGATCTAATATTTCTCACAGTGAAATTACAGAGGACTGTAAAGCCTATTTACCTATAACTTGAAATTATCTTGTTTTTATTACATTTATTACTGAAAAAGGAGCACAATTACATTTCAATAGGATAAGGCTAATTAAAACTAATCTTATTTGTTTTACAGTGTTATTAAAAAAGGAATGGGGGTGACATCTAGAAAAAAAAATGGTTAACATTTTAATTTGTCTTGATTATTTTATTGTTAATCAATTTAGCTTTTTTTTATCTTGAAATAACCATATTTAGAATAAGTCCAAATAAATTGCAGTGTCATTATGAAAGGAGCAAGTGAAAAAAAAAATCATCCAGAAACTATTTGATTAACATTGTAAGAATTATACATGACATTACATAATGAATAGCTGGTTTATTTAGTGTAAAACATACTTTATGGAAATATCCTATTATAACATTAAGATGCTTGTACAGGGAAGGAGCCATGCTAATTGCCCTGTTGAAATGTCTTATTTTGCATAATTGAATACTGAGGCCATTGTAGAGCCTCATATCTAGAGTGCAGCTTTGGGATGCAGCTATAATCAGTGAGATGAGTGTCATTGCAATCAATATCATATGCACAGGTTCAATAAATCATTCCTGCTACCTAGAGATGCTAGGCAATTAACAGCATAGATTGGCTAACGATAGAGGAGAGGTCAGTTTCAAATTAATCAACTTTCAGTCAGTAACTACAAACTGACATTGAGGGACGGGGCAAAAGATAAACTATAAACCTTGCCTGTGTGTTACAAACCTTTGGCTCTTTCAAGGTTAAATGTGAAAAAGAAGATGACACAATCTGGCAGTGCTCCTAGGACTGGACAACCAACTATACTTCTTGCCTGATTCAGTCATGCAAGTTTCTCCTTTACAACATCAGAAGTATCAGGCCATTTTTATCGACAGCCACTCAGACTCTTACCATCTCATGACCTGCTCATCTCATGATCTGACCCCTGCAAATGATCAACCTCCTCGTGTTCTTCAAAATCTTTCCATTGCTGCGTTCACTCCACTGACTTCTTGTGGATTTACCTACTGTACCTGAAGACACTTATTAAAACATGCGCTGCTGTATGATTCCTTCAAGCCTCAATCCACTATCCCTCAAGGGATAACAAGGAAGAACCTATGTGGTGTAATGAACTATCCCTGGCTGTCTGAACAGCTGAGTCTCTGACGTTCTTCAAATGAAGACTAAACCAAGCACCTGAATTAGCACAAATTTAATAATCAAAAAAAATAAATTCCATTGACTTGTACGTTTTTCTTGCTACAGCCCTCTCTAACAAGAAAACAGGGTTTCAGCTTGATCGTCGTCATAAATCCTGTTTGGACCGAATTAGGTTTCTGGACATACGTCTGTTAAGCAATGTTGTGGTTGGACTGTAGCAATTATGATTGATTCACGTGTGATAAGCAATCTTGGTATAAATGACAGTGATAGCCCTGTCTTCATGATGGTTCACATGCTAAAATTTCCATGCGTACTGCCTACACCACATTTCCAGACACGCTGATTGTATTGACCTTTATCATAAGTGCATGTTGTAGAGGTTGTGGCCCTGCAAGTTATGCTTGATTAAAAGTAGGTCACATGACCATAACATGTGTGCAGGCTGTACTAGGAATTTAAAAGGAACTAGCTCAAAATCCCTGGAAGTGTCACTTCTGTGACAATGTCCTTGTAAACACTGTATATATTTTATTGTTTTGTATTTTAAACTTGGACTTGGTGTACTTTTCGTTTCTGTGGGAGACAACAGAAAAGAGTATTCCTAGTGTGAATTTATAATGAAGAAAAAGCACAAAAAATTTTTCCCCCCACAGGATATAATGAAATCCTTAGCAACATGTCAGTTCAAACAGGATACACTATATACCGTATCACTTGGGGTTATTTCTACAGGACATTTTTTTACATACTATATAGCTAAAATATAGTGTAATATTTCCAAACACAGTCTGTAAAAAAAAAAATAATAGGAATAAAATCCCAGAGATAGTCCAGTAATAATTACATAACTTATCCCCCAGTCCATTCAGGGCTTTAGACCATGACTTATTTATACCACCACAAGGATGTATTTGATGGAGACTAGAAAGCAATTCTGTAAGTTGCTCTGGATAAGGGTGCCTGCAAAGTCTTTAAATATAAATGCAAATGTAAGACTTACAATGATGAGAAGCTAAGCATAAACCTCCTTGAATCCATAGTCACACAGCACATCCGCAGTATGTGACCAAAATGTGAAAATATTACTTAAGCAGGGTTTCAGTGGTGTTGCTGTTTTGCTTCAACCCGTATCCTCTTGATTAGTTCCTGTCTGTAAACAAGCCTGAAGTGGCACGAGGACAGTTACTGCAGGGTGACTCGACCATACTCAGCTGCACCACCGCAGCCATGGGTGAGCTAAAGAATTTATTAGAGAAGGGACCTGGAGACTGTTAGAAGGCCCCTACTCTGAAGAAGTTCTTACAAAAAAGCAATGAAAACAAGTAAACAAATCATTTAGGTCCTGATTTACTATGCGCATAAATAAGGAGACTAATTTGCCTATGCAATTGACCTTACTGAAAAATCATATACACACGTGCTTATGTGAATTATTTAGAAAATAATCTTTTTTTTTTTTCAAAAAACATGCTGTGGTTTGGGTGTATTTCAGCGTGTTATGTAAACACAGGTAAAGTAAACACAAGTCAAGTAAACACATCATGCAAATAATATAAGTAATATCGTGAAAATAAGTGAATTATTTTAGAAAATCACGTAAAAATAAATGTATCATGTGAAAGTAAGCACACATGAAATAAGTGAATCATGTGAGAAAACCAGATCTGAAAATAAGTGAACCGTGGCCAAAAATCACACATGAACATGCGGAGATAGCATTAAACATCTTGCTGTGTGTTCCAGGAACACAAACACACTCAGCCTTGCTAATTGCTGCTAGTTAATATATTGTTTTGTTAGTAAGCTATAATAGTTAGCTAGATAGCCAAAAAGACAATAGTGCAAGTAATACAATAGCCAAATAATGTGTTTGCATGTTCATAGCTAGTTCATATGTAAATATATGTATGTTGTCACAAAAGTTTCCAAGTAGATAACTAGCAAGCTAATAAACTAGCTTTCTGCTGTACCAATGTACTGTTTGCTAATTCCCAGCTTCACACTTGAGCAGGAAGTAGTAGTAAAGGTTTAATGGAAATTTTGCTGATGACACTGGAAATGCTAAATCTAGGACCTCATGTTGACCAATCAATCAGTGGTTTCTTTACTGCAAGGCCCCAAATTTAGTTACCACATTGTAAAAAGTGTCAGTGTTTCAAGTACTAATCACTACCTACTAATCATTTACTAATCATTATAGTTATGTCTTAAGAGCAAAAACAGATTTGAATTTTAATGAAATTATTTTCCATTTAGACCAGAAAAACCTATGAGAAGCCAATTCCCTCATAAAGCAGGATCTTTATAATGACATTACAATGAGAAGGTCCACATTGCTTTAAAGCAATCATTCTCAAATAATGTGAACATCTTTTCATTTAGACTGTGAGACTTGAGTCTATCTAGTCCAAATGCACATTCACATCCCACAAGCTCCCTGGTGTAACGATGTGACAGACAGGCCTCTTTCCATGAACTGATTGATTCTTACAGACTTAAAGAGACACAAAGCACACAGGGCAGTAATGTACATGCTAGATATGAGAATTGTATCTGTACTGTCTTCGTTATTTTTTCGATTCATCCATTTACTTATTTAATTAATTATTGCTCAATGAATATATTTCATCCTATTGCAATCGTGGTTGCGCTCTAAAAGAGTTGGTGACTAAAGTGAAAATTATCAATTAAAATACAAACTGTCCAAATTTCATAGAAACATTTTGATGTGGATGATGTAATTGTTCACATGCCAGGGCCATTTTTGCAGGCGCCAGAGAATGAAAATACTTGCATAAAAGAAAGTAAATACGACATGGCATAATATAGATCCAACTACCATATTTGGTACATATAATCTTACAGAGGTCTATTACATTTTAGTAAGATTTTTAGAATTGATACATTTATATCATCCTCACAAGTAGATTTAAACATGTATGCAGTCACAGTTGGTACTAGTACATACAGTATATGGAAATGCACAGTTATATGAGGTGAAAATAATAAAGGAATAAAACGCTTTGCTTTAGGTGTACAGTTCTAGCAAAAATAAGCAATAACAGGGTGGTGTGAGGTGGATTGATATTTATTTAATTATTTCCTACAAAAATTAAATCAAGCCAATATAATGTATATACACTATATGGGCAAAAGCATTTAGACACCTGACCATCATACCCAAAAGTGCTTGTTGAACATCTCATTCTACAGTTGGTCCCGATTTGGATGCTGTAACAGCCTCCATTCTTTCAAGACATTACACTAGATTTTGGAATGTGGCTACGGGCAAGGCTTTTGAAGTTGTGAATACCCCAAGAGTGGGCCATTTGTGTTGGATCTGCTCATAAACATGGTGAAACAGTGAACATGACCTATTTTTCTGTCCTGTGATCTTGAAGTAATTATAGACAGGGGAAAAATATGTATGGTGTCTCTGAACCTCTGAATTCTGACTGATAGGGAAGGGAAAAAAAGTCATATTGTTGACAAGTGTGTAGTGATAGTTGTATGAAGGTCAAATTGGAGGTTTGATTTCACCCTCGCCCTACCATCATTTCCAACCTTAAAGCTTCACTGAGCTTACTCATTATCTTGAAAAGCTGCCATAACTCCTGCACCCTCCGACCCTGTGTGTTTTGTGTTTACCCCTGCTGTCTATTGAGGATTGATTGCTGTATCCATGCTTGTTTTGAGCATGAGTTCTGTACTTATGTGCCATTGCAGATTAATTCTCTTCCGCTATAACTATAATGTCAGTCAGGCAGAAAATGATTTTATCAGTACGGCCAAGTGTCATAAAAAAGCATACCTTACTACTTCTTCATGCCTTTTGTATAGGCATCCTCACATTTATAGTCAGCAGCAGAATTATTGCCTACATGGGCAAACATGATTTTATAAACTGAGCAATATACACAATGATTTAAATTTTCCATTCAAACACTGCACGCATTTAAATTCCTTTTGAAATCCATCACGATGTGGAAAAACCAAAGAGCTTTGCTCGTTCAGCCACAAGAACATTAATTAGTGAGCACCGGCCTATAAATGCTATTAAAATGAGACTAGACAGCATCTCCATATTTAAAAGCTAAAAATCACTTACTGCATGTCTTATTCATTGTATATATTTATTTATCTGTCTTTTTCGTAAGGAGTGCGAATAAGTGCAGTATTTATTGTATGTGCTTTACAGTCTGGAAACCAAGCACTACCGCTGCATTCACATGAATGCAGACTGATTTGAGCAGACTGTTGGGGCCTGTCATGTTGACTCCTCAACTCTACTTACTGATGTGGTCACTGGCTTTCTCTGAGACTGAAACACTCAAAATCTGACATACACACTCCAATAAACTGCATGTTCCAGCTCACTTCTCAGTCAGAGTGAGTAAGTCTGAACAACATAACTAGCAAAAGGACAAGAGTTTTCACGTTTACATTATGTCAAAATTTTAATGTGAAACTCATAAATACCAAATTGGACAAGTAATTATGAATGCAATATAAGGATTGAACTACAGTCGTGTGAAAAAATAAGCACACCCCATGGAAATTGTTGGGGTTTTCGACATTTTTGTACAAGCAAACATTGGGTCCTCTTTGAAACTGTGCCAATAAACAAAAATGATACACGCTATCAAATGACACATAAAATTAACATTTTGTAGGTGGAACCTGTCTTATTTATACCCCTTTTATATTTAGTGTCTGGTGTTCCCTACATTCCATGAATTTCAATCATTTATAGTTACATTTTATGTTCTGGAATGTCTGTAAAACAAGTTAGTTCCTGTTATCACTTACGTTATAGCAGCTGTGACCAGTTGTTTCCTCACCAGCCTCTCTCATTTGAAGTTTGTGAGCCAAAAAAAAAAAAAAGAAAATATGTTACCAAAAAATCAGAAAGGACAAAGTCTTCTGACCAATCAGATTTGAGAATTAAACAACAATGTGATATAGTTTTCCTATTACATCAGCTCCAACTAATGTGCTTGTACTAATGTGCTTGTTTATATTGCACTGTATTTATATGTGCTTTTATATGTGTTTATATTATATACTGCTCAAAAAAATAAAGGGAACACAATGTAACTCCAAGTGTTTCCTTTATTTTTTTGAGCAGTATATTTATGTGCTTATATTAATGTGCTTGTTTTAATATGTTGTATATTTTATACATTAACAGCTCATTCACAGGGACTCCATATAATAGAAGACTAATAATAAACAGATTTTTAAAATGTGCTGTTATTGAACAAAGAATTATGTATCATTGTTGATATGAACTTTTATCTGTCTATTTAATACTTTTGGACACAGTCTCTGGTGTCAGTGCTTGTAAATGTCAGAGGTCAATGCCAGTGAAAGAGGCATGGCATCTGCATGTCAGTCACAGTGAAGGCGGCATTGCTGTTGTAGAAGGCATGACCTTTGTGTCCATCGGTACCAACGAACGAGTCTTACAGCCAGGAAACAACCTGTTCTCATCAAAGTCATGTTTATATTCCAGGGCACCCCAGTAATTCTCCCTCTCTTATTTTTTCTCGTGTCTTCCTGTGATGAATAAACCATGCAATTGCTTAATCTTCTAAACAATAAAAATAAAATGAATCTCTATCATGTCCTCCATTGTTCCCTTTATTTGGTTTCTGAAAGAACCATTCAGGGAGCACTGACCTCAAACACCATAGCCTCGATTAGACGTGACCACATCAAATTCAAAGCAGTCTTATTCATAAGAAAACCAAGCATGTTCTAAAACTGTCTGACTCAGAGAACACTCATTATACATTATTCATATTTTACATCACATTTGAAGTGCTCCACGTTTTAAGTACTCCACGTTTTAAACTTAGCTTTGCGATATACATCCGCCACTCAGACTTAAGTGGAAAATGAACCAAATATATTTCGCTCACTCTAATCATTGAGTTTATAAGTATCGTATATGGTATATAGCATGGCAAGGACAGGCTGGCATCATGCCGTCAATGCAGAAATCAAAAGATCAGATATGATGACAGCACTAGAAGATGCACAGCTTTAACGGTGTCTGTTTGATTTGACAGCAATCAAAGCGAGAGGAAGCGTGTCATCTCAGGCAGCTGAAGATACTCCTACCGCAACTCGTGGCTGAAAAGAGAAAAGAGGATGACTGTCAATGAAGATCTAAGATGCATACCCAGACACATTGAAAAAATAAATAACACCATACATTAAATGACCCTAAAATCAACCCTTTATTATAATGGATAGACATCTGCAGTTCACACCTGTACACACATCTACACATATTATTATATTCAGTACAGATGGACATGCCTGATGTGTATATTATTCAGCCCAAGGGCTCCCAAGGAAACACATATGCAAAAGTACACAGTAACCAGTTCGTCTTCCCTTTTTCTTTTTTGTGCAGCAGACTTATGAGGTATGTTAGCAAACTTGTATGAATGAAAGTAAATCATACCCAGAGCTGCATCATTTGCTTCATCGTTAGAGTAAAGGCTTTTCCTTTCATTTGTCACCCATTTGGACATGGTGGCTTAGTGATTAAAGCAACCAAAAATGAAATAGAGTGACACCAAACTGTGTGCTGAGGAAGAAAATAAAATTACAGCTAAGTTACAGCTGATTTAGCTCTGCAGCGTCTTTTTGTCTGTTTATAGATAACGGTTTGTCATACAACATCAGAAGCCACATCAGCGAGTCTGATTAAGACACTGAGTAACTCCATGAAGTTGACCGAGGAGACGTAAGTGTTTGATCATTTACAGAAGACATTCGGTTTGCTTCATGATAAAATTCAGGCCTCAGCTTCAGTGCAAAACGAAAGGAGAAAACGTTAAACATATCTTGGCTTATGACTGCATTTGATGTGATTTAATTTTTGGTTATACTTTCACTATAAAAATTCTGGATTAGTAAACAAAGGTTTGAGGGTTCAAATCCTTAATGGAAAAAAAAATCACACATGATCTTATGTATTTCATGTGTAACTATGTGAGTGACATACTTTTATAACCTCTAGATTGGATTACCATAATGTGTTGCCAGCTGGCTGCTCTGGTTCTTTAAATAATATTTAGATCATTTTGAATGTTGCAGCTTGCATCCTTGCCAGGAAAAGAAATTCTGATCACATCACTCCAATTATAGAAGGCACCACACCATGAGATTTGACTTTTTTTTTTCTTCTAAAACTCTCATAGACCTTATGAGCTTATAAAGACAATGCCAAGTCTTACAGTTTGCCCATCATCCATGTGAGTTCTGAGTTTTATTTATGTTGGTTTAAAAAAAATTGTCTTGTCTAGTTGTTGAGCTGCGTCATTTTGATATTTTCTGACATTGGCCTGCTTATCACCCCTTTATTTATCACCTTTGTAACTAAATCTTGGATCCTGGATCCATGGATCCTTCCTCGGAGCCCTCATTTACACTGACTCACTAGAACAACCACATGGAAAAAAAGCATGAAACATATAATGTGAAGTGTCTAAAATATCTATGCTTGTCTGAGTGAAATGTCTAATTTTCACACATGAGTAATTATTAATTATGTGATTTTTCTGTAAGGGAATAAAGAGCATTCAGACCTCAGCTTGTGCTTAGCCACATTTGAGCAACTCTTAAACTCAAACTTACATTAAACAATACCAAATCATTAAATTTATACCTGACACTATTTTTGTATGAATCTGCAGCATGTAGATGTTTGTTTGTTTGTTTGTTTCAGAAATCCACAATGCTGGAAATTAACATGATATTCTCTATTTCTTGATACTAAAACATTCTCTGAAACAAGCTCGCAGTAACATTGAAAGCTCTCCAATCCCAGCTGCATAATTATGAGCCTAGTCTGAAAAAGCCACCTTAAATAAAGATAAACAATTTCATGATGCAAAAGAAATTGATATGTATTTTCTTTCCTCTCTGAGATAATATTGCTGGTCTTGCCTCGGTGAGTTCGAGAGGCAAGCTGACGAGGTTTTGCTGATTTACCCGTCGGATTTCGCAACTGTCATCATTGATCAGCGTGAGATTTGGGGAGGAACGGAAATAGATGTGGCTCACAGGAGCGATACACTCAGAGACTGACAATGTGCCCCTGAGACATGCCACTTTTCTCTTCTACACTCAATTTTCTGAAAAGAATATTGAGCAGTGGAGCTATTTCGTGCCTGGATGCTGAATCCGAGATTAGATGGCATGCTGATGTTTATCTTGGCGTGTTCAAGAGATGGATTTCATTACTCTATATTGACATCTCGTGCTCTCTCCTCAATCCATATCAGCAGTAAATCTCCACCTTCACCATAAAGCAGAACAATAGCGATGTGGCTGTAACTGAATTGTTAGCCAAGAAAAACATGTGTAATATTTTCTTTGCAGCATCACAACTGAGAAGCAATGTCTGAGACGCAAGTGTTCCCATTTACGGGGCAAAAAAAGTGTGCTTTTTAAATGAAAGGACGTGCCTTTGATCTGGAAAATAATACAAACCCTTTCATCTTGAGGGACTGATAGAAAACTTTTGATTTTATATATTGGTTCCCTCTGTGCCATTCTTTCAGTAAAACACAATTGTGACACTCCTTTATATTTGCAACCTTACAATTGCCACACTCCCCAGAACATGCACATTGAATATTAAAGTGTTTGTGTGTAATTCCCACGCTGATTAAGTAGACTACATGTGCTAGATACTTAAAATGTGTCCTGACAAGTTAAAGGCAGTGAACAAAACAACGTAAGGAAGTAAGAAATAAAACACTTGAGGGAGTGCTGTTGTAGGATAAAGTGGAGTTACCACCCTGAGGTTGATTAGTTTCCTATAACAGCATGTAGTTTGTCTCAAGGGTAAGTCTCAACCAGCGCCCTATTTCAGTAGGTAGTGAATCAGTATATCACGTACATGAGTTCGGGCACTGGTAAGGACTCCACATTTGGACACTGATAAATGAATTTCTGTTGACATGACTACGTAGTTGCATTGTAAAACGTCACCAAAAATCAATAACTCAAAAAAAATATTTAAGATTTATATGTCATATAAATTTGTTAGCTTAATCACATGTATTTCTGACATAATATGTCAAGCAGGATCATAGGCAGGCTAGTGGATTTTTTTTTCAATCATTAAACACTTAAAATTCATTAGACTCAAACGTCGTAGATATAGAACGTCAAATAAAGTTAAAAACCACTAATGTGAGAAATCATTCCAGAGCTACAACAACTATAACAAGCTACTTAAATCTGTAGCCGGAAATCGGCTGCGAGTTCTTGCGCCGTTTTTGTTTTCAAGCTGAGAGGCTTCAGAAAACATGACATCATTTCCAGTAAGGGAACGTAGTGCGCATCGATGCTCCCTGAGTTTTGTGGTGCATTCTGGGATTTTTTTAAGGAGCGAACGTTCCAGTGCACTGGAAGGATTTTTAATTGAGACAGCCCTTAAAATGGCCGACTTCCTGATCAGTGCCTTGGCTACTGAACTAGGGAGCTGATCGAGACACACCCGAATTGTTTTGTTCCTTTATACTGCAAAGCTTTACCAATAGTGACCATTTTTATTCATTAAAGAATCAAGGACACATAAAAAAATGTAGGGGTCGGACAAGGATTTATTAGAAGGGTTAAAAGACACTATAATAGCTGCTCAGCTTGTGTTCTTACTGGCCCTTTAGTGTCTCTGCCTTTTGCTTTTGGTTGGGGTGCACGCCAAGGCTGTCCTCTACAGCCTTTGCTTT
>JAOUWY010000035.1:20899663-20917203 GCA_025728095.1 Prietella phreatophila
ATAAAAACACACTTCCAACAGTCAGATATGATTCATATATTTTGATTTACATAGGAATTTAATATATTAGCATTTGACACCCATTATACAAAAAAAGATTTGTTTATATAGCAACATACAATGTGTGCCACATTAAAATACATTCATTCTCCTAAAGTGGCTTGAAACATACCTTAAAGGAAGAAAATGTGCCGTTAGTCGATGCAAACAGTGTTCATTATGGTGTACCACAGATCTATGACTGTTTTCCTTATATTTTCATTGTGCATGCTTAGGGCACTTTATTAAAGAGTATGGAGTAAGATTTGATAGCTTTACTGTTCTATTTTGTATGTAAGGAATAAAACAGTTACAGGTGTGATATAGAAAGATAATCAACAATATCCACATAGTGTGTAATGTAGGTCATTAATGAAAACTGCATACAACACTGTTCTGTACAGTACAATGACTGTATAAAAACATGGCAGAAGGTAAGTATTAGTCAGTAAATAGGCCACATGTATTATAAATATGACAAAAGCCCCGAGCACTTGTCCAATCCCACATTGAGCTAACCTCTATGTCTCGGCTACGTGCCACCTCGGTGAAGTTCTCATGCAGCTCCAGGGTTTTGTCCATTTTATCATCGGTCATGCAGTAGCAGCGCAGGCGGCCCTCACGCGCCTCGTTCATTTTAGCAAACACCACAAACTTGGCCATGTAGGGCACGGCCGTCAGCTCACGATACAGCAGGTTGGCAAAGGTCACGGCCTCTGCTGTCCGAGGACAGTCGGCCAACCAGAACCTGCAGCAGAGCGGAGACAAGAACATGAGGAGCTCTGAGCTTCCAGAACTCTCAGCTCCGGTTTGTCTATTTGTATACAAATATAACTAAGCACAGAGAATTTTGAAAGCAAAAGATTCTTATTCTGAATAAAAATAGCAGATGAGCTCAATGATGTATGAATCTAGAATGACTGACAGCTCCATAGGTCTTTTTGAACTTTTTAACTGACCCCCTGGAAGCCCTGCCCCATTCCCCCATTGCACATTAGTAATCTTTCAGCTGGTGCTCTTGCCTTCACGCGATTTTTCTGCTTGAAAGTATTGGCACTTGCTCTCTGGCATGTAAAATAGAGAATTCATGAATGTTTTGACACATTAGACACGCGAGTTGTAGAAACAAACAAACAAACAAAAATATATTTTAAAATGTAGTGTTTTTAATCCACCATTAGCAGGACTACACATCATTCCTCTTCATGGTTTGCAGGTCTGGCTTCAGTTCTATGCCTTCAGGCAGCTATTGAAGTCTCCAATATGTATATCTATAGACTGGTTGTATTTGCTGTAAAATGCATAGATGAGTCATTGTTTCTAAATAAATCTCACCTTGCTGACACATTGGTGGTGAAGTTGGCACAATTGTTGGAGTACATAAGTTTGGTGGTGCCGGTGATGTCCTCCCACTGAGCTGGGGCCGTACCACCTGCAGGAGGGATTCACAGCTTTTTCAGAAAGTCTGTGCATTTTGTGTCCTTCGTTTCACAACCAGTACCATCTGGAATCACCGTGCTTAGGCTATCATTATCCCTGCACCCTTATCCAGGCTGGATGGCAGTCTGTTTCAGCCTCATCCAAAGCCTTGGCAGGGTGAGCATCTCAAAGCTGGCTACGTCTGATACACACTGGAATACAAGCTAATCTTCCTTTCATACATGCGCAAATCCTTTTGACAGAGAGCATAACATGGGAACATATGTCAAAAACTAGTCTGTACCAATGACGCTGCAGAGGAGGCGCAGGCTGGTGGTGTCCCCTTCACCAGCATCGCGTGGACTCTCCCTCCAGGAGGGGGGCAGGGGGATACGCAGGCCAATGGGCCGATGGAACTTACGTCTGCGCGGCTCCACCGTCACCACAGGGCTGAACGTGGCCTGATTCCCTAAGTGCCGAGTCAGCATCTCGTCTGGGATGGGCTGAGCCTGGAGAGGAGAACAGAGAAGAGAAATTCGAAGATGAGAGGAGAAACCGCATATCAAAAAATATGAAAGGCACCTTGGTGTGAAGGATAACAGAGAGAATATGATTTTGTATCCTTTGAGTAAAATGAGAGTCAGGATAAAATGTCAAGTTCAGTGTAGTATAAACTATGTTTAATTGTACAGTATATTTGGGTTTAGAAGTTTGTTTTTATATTGGATTCTGCTGGATATATAAAAACAAACGTTCTGTGTTCAGTGTGTTAAACATTATCATCAAGAACCTTTCCACCATGTATAATGAGTGAAAGACAGAAAGACTTCCTGTATAATGTTCCCCATGAAAGATGGTAAATACTCGAGCTGTATTCCTTCGCCACTGTCATTTATTTGCATCATGTTTTGACAGCAGCAAACAGCCAAACTGCAAGCAAGCAAACCAATTATTACATCAATGGAACTGAACAAAGCTAATTAAAAGACCACCTAGGCTTATTAAACTTTTTAGCACAAAATGTTGAATGGAGAAAACGGATGAATGAATATACAAAGACACATGTTGTGATTGATGCGAAGCAGTAGTCCTCCAGAACTCTCCCACGCTGAAAGGCCACAAACTAAAAGGTTAATGCTTTTAAATGAACAATCCACCCAGAATGACCAGCATAGTAAAAGTAAGTGCTGCACATTGTCCAGTCGAGTGCATTGTCTTGAGGGTTCCTCGATGGTTTCTTGAATGGTTCTTTAATTGTTTCTTAGCTTCTGCTTGAGATTTGAGGGTAAACCATTTTAGGTTTCTACATAGAATTTGTAAGGGCTTGCCCAGAGGAACAAACCACAGAACGCTAGAAGCTTCTCAGGGTGCTAGACTGACTGTAGTTCACCTATATACTTTTAAACAAAAATGGTAAATCTCGACTCCTAAACGGTTCCTTCCTTTACAAAAACATCATTAGGAAATTATGAATCCTTAAATATCATAAAAACTCTTGAGGACCCCATGTATTTGAGCAAACATCACAAACTTGACCACGCACAAACTTGGGCTGTCAGCTCACGGTACAGAAGGTTGGCAAAGACCACGACCCCTTGTGTGTGTGGATAAAGCAGCTTTAAGACTCTAATGAGTCTGATGGACCAAGAATAATTCAATCAGTCAGCATGAAGAAGAAACCATATAAAGATTTCAAAGAGGAACCTTTCACTGACGTCAAGGCTGAATTAAAAACACAAACTTGCAAAGTGACAATACAGGGATTCACAGTGAGGAAAGATATGATTAAACAGTGACCAATCCTAAAAAGTTTTAAAACATTTTTAAAAGTTCACCTGCAGGCCCAGTCGCACTCGTTTGGTGACTGCCGTCTCAGGGAAGATGGCCTGAACCTGGGGCACTAGTTTGCTGATCAGCTGACCACCCTCTGGACCAATCAAATCACTCTCTTGCTGGACACGAGACACTACCGCGAAGTAAAGGGGGAAGTCGGTGGAGATGATTCGGCGGATTCTTTTCTTCTCCAGCTCCTCCTGACTCTCCAGATCTGAATGAGAAAGCCCAGAGATAAGGTCTTCACGATACAAGTGATACATTACACTAAGTTCTTCTCTGGCAATCTTTATACTTTTTTTTTTTAGAGAAACCCATTGTTATTCAGGGTTCTCCATACAACCTTCATGAATCACCCTGGCAAAACACACTCAAATACTCTTTAGGGCATTAGATGAACAAGGCTGCAGTAAGGATCCATACTATAAATAATGCGCGAGTCTTACCTTCATCCATGCCATTCAGAATAGTCTCCAGGACATCATCACCATAGCGGGTACGGTGCTCTTTCCAGACTGAACCATTCTCACTGCGCAGCACCACCAGCTCTCGATCACCCCTTCCCAGTGAAGCAAAGTGAGGGATCTCCACGATTACTGGCCTGAAATGCAGAATCCTAAGCAATGCACCTGTGCATAGTGTGCCAAACATCTGCATATATGTATTAATTTTTATTACTTCCACCTTTCATATTTGCTTAAAAATGGCTCTTTTCATTATGAAATTAAGGTTCACCCCAGGAACTGCATGCTGGATGGCCCCAGGGAGATGATCCGGGAGGCAAGGCCTTCTCCTTCTACCAGGGGAGGAGGGGTCGTGAGTTTTTGTGGTTTGACCAGACGGCAGGTGATGCGTGTCGGGGCAGCACAGGTACGAGGGGGTATGATCACTCGAAGACCATTGTGTCTGCTGCCACGCATAGACCCGCCTCTTGCGTCCACCATAAAACTCACCAGAAACCTGTCAACCATCACATTAGCCAATGAACAAATTGGTCTACTTTTAAGCAACTGAACAACATTAAGCAATGGACATTGTTAAGTGTATGATCCAATAAGGTAGTGTGTATCCACTGACCCAGTGTGGATGGGGCTGGCTACTGGGCTAACGTTGTCTGAGGTTTCTGTGGCAGGACTACTGGGGATAAGAGAGTCCTCATCATATTCCTTAGGCAAAGGGATAGGAGTGTGCTGCAGAAATACAGCACGACATGCATCACATACACAGCAATAAAGAAACCAAGTACAATTGTTCAAGTAGACCTGGAACAGTAAGACCATCCAGTGTGTACATGAACATTTTCTGCCAGTGTCCACTCTGTGAAGGAGTGAAAAAACGCAAGCAACTGGTAATGCTGACATGGACTTTCTCCAAAGTGGGCATTCCTACAGTACCATTTGTTTTTGTTATTGCCATTGCATATTTCAAAAACTGAAAGTCAGTCAGTTAGTTATAGCCAAATAGTAGCTTATCCTAAAAGTTATTAAATGCACCCGGAACATTTATTTATAGAGCAGAAATTATAACGATTGATCCGTTCTATCATTATGTGTAGCTTGTTCAGCTACATTGTGCTCAAGGTAATATTAGTCCATAGTAAAATATGCGGGATTCTCAAATTTGAGTCAACCTTAATGCCTTCATTCCAAATTTTTCATAGTGTGTATTACAATGGAAAATTACAATGGAAAATTATATGTAGATGTAGTTTATTCAATGTACACACTACATAGCAGAAAGGTACCCATTACACACCACCAGAACAAGCAATAATGCAAATACAGTGCAGCTACTGATTAGAAACAAAACGTGCCTGTTTTGCATTTTTAAATTGGTGATTGGTTTTTGTGAATGCTGTTCTTCTGCACCTCAACGACGTGAGGTACCACATGATATCTGTCATTTATGTTTAGTGCAAAACATTAGTGTTTGCCTCGAGACACTAATTTCATATACCTCATATACCTATAGTCTACGAATATAGTGCAGTGTGTACAAATTTAGTTAAAGCTTTGATCTAGTGATAGAAAAAGAAAGTTTCATTTATGCTCATTACTGTCAGCTACAGAATTATTTGCACCCTGGATAAGGATGGATAAGGATGGGTAAACAAGGGTTGGAAAAGCAATTATTTGTGGTTACATAATCTGATACTGAAAATATGAGAGAAATGTAATCTTTGATTGCAAATGTAAAAAAAAAGGACATTTTCATTTATCATCATTTATCTTGAGTTGTGTTAGATCTGGATTCTATCTTGGCAACATTGGGACAAAGTGGGAGAATTCACCCCAGTCCCTCACAGTATACAGTATAGTGCATTCACACACTCATTCAGACCTACGGGCAATCTAGTAGACCCAATCTCTCTCCGTGCATGATTTTGAATAGTGGAGGGGAAAAAAGAGAATGTGAAAGAAACCCACCTGAACATGTGAAATTTCACACATACAGAAGTCCCACCTTAACAATACTTAACAGGGGGGATTAAGCTATTTTCTGTATACCCATCCATTTTAAACCTTGCATGTTAGCCAAAGAGCTCAATTTTGTCTGATCTAACCATAGAACTCTGTTCCAATCAAAGTTCCTGTAGCATCTAAAAAATAAAAATAAAAAAAAGTTTCACACTTGAGGTTTTATGAATAGGTTCTCATAATTTTGGAGCTGACTATAAGGGTAAATTCCAGAAAGATTTACAAACCAGTACCTGATCAAGCATGACAGTTTCTGGAGATACACATGGAATTCTGGGAATAGCAGGTGAGTAGGGTCTAAGGAGAAGTAAAGATGTTATTTTTGTTATTTCTATTATTGATATGGATCATCTTAGATAGTAATCAACATGTTTGTATTTGATTAACCAATATTAAAATGTTATAGATTGATCTTAAGCTCTTTTATCTTCTCTTTGGATTTTGACCCAAAGCTTACGTTGTGCCCATCCCACTCTCAAACTCCCGTAGGGATTTCTTTGGTGAAAGAAAGTCTTCGTCTTGATCCTTCAAGTCATCCAGCTTCAAGTAGCGAGCGCCATCCATTCCCAACAGCTCATCACCTACAAATTAGCACAACAGTAGATAGACATCAGTTTTCCAAAGGGATGGAGGAAAAGAAGGCAGGAAGAACAAAAAAGAGAAGACTAATCAGAAAGGTGGAGAGAAGTGAGAGCCATGATTTAAGGAGAACTCAGTTGTTATTCCAGCGTTCACCACTCACCATCTTTCAGACACAAGCACACATTCAAGCAATGGAGTCATACACACAAAGAACCAAAGGAAAACATGGAGAAAATCAAGACAGTGCATTCAAGAGAGATCCAAGAGGTCCATGAGGATGGAAATACAGCCACTTTGTCTGTTCAGTTCCTAGGACCTTTCTGTTGAGTCAAATGAAGACCATTAGTCATGTTCATTAATCGATTTGCTGTCAGTCCTGTAATGGTGGGATAAGAGGCGAATATTGAATGATGGCCCCACAAACAGGTGTTAGTGCTGACAAAGAAAAAAGCAAGTCATGACCACATGATGATGGCCACAGGGTGATGAGGAGCCCATACTATTGTAACACCGAGCAATAGATCCCAAAATAGAGCACCTAAAACCCAGCGTCAGACAGAATGAGAGTGCTCAAGATGCAGTCACATGACGTCACGAACCACCGACAACTGGACAATCAAGGCAGAGACGGTTAGACTATCCTACCTAATGTTAGCTGTGCAGCTCCTGGAGAAGAGATGGAAACAGCATGGTTCAGAGTAGATCATTAGCTTAGATATCCTCATACTGTACGTTAAGTAAATGCTTCCACTGTATTTGCTCCCATCATTTTTAACAATAGACCTCTCAGACAGCAAAGGAGAGGAGGTCCAGTGCTCATGTGGTGATCATAAAGGTCCCATCTGCCAAGATAGTATGCATGTTGAAAAATGACCTTTTTATTCAAACTTACCTTAATTTACTCACATAGAGTTCGGATGTTAAATCATTTAAAAAAAACTTATTAACTATTTACAAATTAGCATTAGCACATGCATAAATAGTTAGCATTCCACCAAGGGGTTACCATTGGAGTAGCTAAACAGAAATGTGGAGCAGCTTTGGAAAACTCTTCACATGGTGACATTTTCTACTCTATAAAGTTTTGAAATTGACCGGTTTTCCAGCCCTGAAATATGTTTCATGGATTATATTTGGCCCAGATTCCAGATGCAGTTTGTAAAAAAGTGTTTCTAGACATGTAATATTCTAATGATCTCAAAGACACGTTAGAAAATCTGATTCACAATAATGGCAATGCCTCTAGAGAGTTTCTTCATCTCATGGTTCTGTTTACATTGTATATTTTAGGCCCATAAATTAGCTCCACCTCCAACAAATTAATTTTGCAGGCAACAGAGGGCACTTACAATTTCACAATCCTCTTTTAAATTCTGCTGGTTACAGTTGGACCATTTTTGGCCTGCAGTTACATTATGGCCCACTGCCACAACTGACTAAAGCAGGGGTCTTCAGTCTTATCCTTAAAGGGTCAGTGTGGCTGCAGACTTTCATTCCAGCCAAACTGGAGGCACACTTGAAAGTGGATTGGAGACCAAGATGAACTGATGAAACAAGTGAAATCAGTCCTTTCTGAATAAGACTGAAGACCCCTGATCTAAAGCCTGGGTCCTTTTCAGGCAGGGGTCTTCAAGCTTTCACTTGTTTAATCAGTTCATCTTGGTCGCCAATCAGCTAACAATTATGCCTCCAATTTGGCTGGAATGAAAGCCTGCAGCCACACTGACCCTCTGTGGATAAGACAGAAGACCCCTGCTTTGAAGCATCAGTTTACCTGAGGCTCTTTAGGAAACATTGCTTTACCAGAACTGTGGAATAGCTAGCTTCAAGTAGTGACCCTACTAGTTTAACTCCATGTTTAGTTGTGTAGCAGTAGCTGAAGCTATTTTTAAAATAATCTAATTCTTCCACTAACTAGGAACTACTTCATCCACAAATGATACAGCTTTTTCCTTTTCACACAACCTATTAAACATTATACTACCTCATTTCCTCCCAACTTGGTAACTTGCCAATTCCCACAAACTAGCTAGATCTTCTCTATTACACAACAGCTAATATCCTGAGAGGTTGGAAAGCTAGCGCATACTTCCTCCTAGACACATGAAGCCACCAGATCTTTTCTAACTGAGCAGCATGAGCAGCTTCATAGAGCAGCATGCACAGCTAACTACTGTCTTCCACATACATGAGTTCACAGATGGTCATGATTGGTTAGTGTCGCTCTGGTTGACAAGGGATAGAGTATCGACATTTGAAAAAGCATGCTGAGGTAAGTTTCGCTAATGTGTTTACATTAACTGGCTATATTTAACTAAAGTAGCCTGTACTTTTAAAAAAATTTTTATTTTTTCCACTCCTGAAGAGTGGTTTACAAATAGCTACCAATAGTTACCAAAAAACCACTAGACAAAGCATGTACATTTTATTTTTGCACAATAAATTAGCTGCACAATAAAGTGAAAATAATCTTCACTTTAACAAATTAGCTTTGGTGTAGTTAGCTACTTTTACTCACCCTCATCCTCTGAGACATCCAAGATCTCATCCACCGTCTCTGGGAAACTCATGCGATGCTTATCAGTGGTGATCTGAAAGTAAAGAAAGAGAGGTAGTTCTAATAAAATTATGCAGTAGCGTTGACAAATGAGGACAATATGAACAGAGATATGTGGGAGTTTTTAACATCACAGCACGCCACTAATGAAATAAATATCTTCAAATAAGCACTCACTACAGACACAGATTCCTCAGTCACCAGCTTGAGTACATCAATGACAGAGATGTAGCCGAGCCGCTTAGCGATGCCCAAGGGCGACGTTCCGTTCTGCCACAAAAAACACGCACAGACTGGTTAGACACCATGTGGCCATCTCTGATAACAACCTATACAGCAGCATCACACCATACCACATCCCTAAATATTCAGACCATTTCCAATTGCTCAACGGGATCAAAGCCCCACAAACTGATGTAAAATCATGGAAACCTATTTCAGAACATGAAAAAAGTCAGAAGAATATCCTACTTCTGAATTAAGCACAAATGTAAAAGAGCTAAAGGTAATGATGACCGAAATGAAACAAGTCCCTACAGTTGTGATTTCATTGGGCAGGGCTCCGTGTTTCAGGAGGAGAGTGACAATATCTGTATGACCTTGCTGGGCCGCCTGATGGAGTGGCGTATAGCCCACCTAAGAGACAGAGAAACACAGAGAGAAAGAAAACACTAAATGGCTTTCATATTTGAGTCCAGCTTCCAACTATCAAACAACTTCTAACAGTTTGAGTATACTACCAGAAACAAGAACCATTAGTAAACAGAGGAACAGGGTTTCCTCTGGGTTCCTCACTTTACCACCTTCCCAAAAACATGCTGATAGATGGAATGGTGACTCTAAATTGCCCCTAGGTGTGAATAAGTGTGTGAATATGTGTATGTGTGTGTGTGTGTGTGTGTGTGTGTGTGTGTGTGTGTGTGTGTGTGTGTGTGTGTGTGCGTGCGCACGCGCGCATGGTGTCCTGTGATGGAATGGCATCCCATCCAGGAAGTATTCCTGCACTCATGCAAAGTGTTCCCTGGATTGGCTTCAAGACCCATTGCCACCCTGAACATTTACTGAAGATGAATAAATGAATGAATAAATCCTTGACTAATGTAGTGTTCCACCAGATGATTAATTTAATTTTATACAGATGGGTGACAGATGATGATGATTATTATTATTGCATTACTTTCTAATAAGTGATGGAATAAACCAGTTCTTGTAGTCAGGTGGTGTCAGACCTATATTAATATGGTACTGGGGAAGACGTGAGGAGGGGAAGTAGTAGATTAAGTGTTATGGATTAAATAAAGGTGCTGCAGTGATGCCATATGACTGGACGTTCAGACTTACTCTGGTTTTGCTGTTAACATGTGCCTGCTGCTGGAGAAGGAACTTTGCCATCTTTATGTTGCCATAGTGACATGCTACATGTAAGGGTGTGTATCCCATCTGCGACAGATATAAAAGTAAAGAGAACAAAAGCAGGACTATCAGACTCCACATCTCAGTCTCTTCAGTGAGGATGGGAAGTCAATGTCATCCGATATGACAGTGCCACCGGTGGGGCTTCTAATCCTCTAGGGGAAAGAAATGTGTCTGATAAAGGGTCAGAGGTCAAAGCTGAATTACTGAATTACTTGCTCATCAACTCCAAGTCTCACTAAGCACAAAGCATTAAACACTGCATTGTCTCAGGGACTCTTTCTCGCTAATGTCGAATGTTGAAATGCATTGTAGATTTGTGCGCATGTGTGTGTGTGTGTGTGAGAGAATTTTTACCCTTGAAGCTGCATAGACTGAGGCGCCCTGCTTCACCAGCATGTCTGCAATACCCACATGCCCCTCCTGAGCCACCAGGTGCAGTGGTGTCAGACCACTCTACACACATATACACACACACACACACACACACACACACACACACACACACACACATATACACACACACACACAAATATTGCATTACTGCCACAGCACCAGAGCACTGACGTGCATTGAATTGAACTTGCAAACAAACAGAACATTCGTGCAGATTTAAATTTTAGGCAATAATTTCTGAAATAAAAATTCACACATTTTTACAATCAGTTAAATAAAACACTTCTTAGTTTTAGACTTTCGGACATAGTGTGTGAGAGAGACCCTTAAAACTTCACACATTTGACTTTTTTCCTAACATACTTTTTCACTAATCCTACTGTGCACAGGAGCAACTTCAAATGGACCAAAAACTATATTGGTGACAATTTAAGATATGAAACTTAGAAAAACATGTACTTCAACTAGAAGAATTCATCACCAAAGGTATCACCTGGGATATACCAGCAATAAGTCTCGTCTTTCTTGTTACTACAATACTCAAATAGGCTGTGGCATTCAAGAGATGATTGATTAGTATTAACAGGCCCAAAATATGCCAAGAAAACATTCCTCACACCATTACACCACCTCCACCAGCCTGGACTGTTGACACAGTGCAGGTTTGGTCCATGGACTTCGGCTGTTGGCGCCAAATTCTGATCCTACCGACTGTGTGCTTCAGAAAAAGTCGGGATTCATCAGACCAGGCTACGTTTTTCCTGTCTTCAACTGTTCAGTTTTGGTGAGCCTGTGCCCACGATAGCCTCAGCTTTCTGTGTCTGGCTGACAGAAGTGGAACCTGACATGGTCTCCTGCTGTTATAGCCTATCCACCTCAATATTTGATGTGTTGTGCATGCTGAGATGCTTTTCTGCTTATCACAGTTGTACAGAGCGGTTATCTGAGTAACTTTAGCATTTCTGCCAGCTCTAACCAGTCTGGCCATTCTCTGTTGACCTCATATCACATCACTACAATGCCACAAGGCGTTTCAGTTCGCAAAACTGATGCTCACTGGATGTTTTTTCTTATTTTTCACTAGTCTGAGTAAATTCTAGAGACTGTTGTGCATGAAAGTCCCAGGAGATCAGCAGTTATAGAAATACTCAAACCAACCCGTCTGGCACCAAAAATCATGCTACAGTCAAAATCACTGAGATCACTGAGATTTTCCCCCCATTCTGAATGTTATAAAACCTTGCTCAAACACCAGCTGAACTTGCTGATCAGACCAATCTAAGGACTAATACTCTAATGAGTATGCTTGATTGACATTCATAGTTTTACTAAACCAATCTGGGTGGGATATAACATCTATCTCATGACAAGTGAAGAGAGATTTAATCTAGATTAGTCCCACATGCTTTACACACTGAAGGGAGAAATTCTGACATCTGAAATTCATCAATTATTCTAACACTGTACTGCATATTAACCATCAGTCAGGCCAAGATGGGGTTTTATCAGTAAGTGGATTACACATTTGTACTCTACAATTTGGTTTGCTGGTAGACCAGCCTGGTAAGTGCTTAGACCTTGTTGCCGAGGTTGACGTTGGCCTGTTTTGAGATGAGCAAGGCCACCATGTCAGGTCGTCCCTCCTGAGCAGCCAGGTGGAGTGGCGTGATGCCTTGCAGGGACTCTGCATTGGTGTTGGCTCCGGACTGTAGCAGACTGCTGGCCACCTCCAGCTGGTTCTGCTTAGCAGCAATGTGCAGCGGTGTGTAACCGTTCTGAAAGAGTGAGAAATGTATTATGATGTAACATCTGTGGATTTCTGGATTTCAAAATACAGTTCACTGGTCAAATACTTTGGGATTTTAATATTACGTATGAATTCAAGGATCAAATTGTTTATATATATATATTTTTTTGTGTGCAAAATTTACATGTTGTCATGATCTCCTGTTGTACTTTTAGCCGCCAAACACAAGTCTCTCAAAGCACATTTGCTCAACCTTTTGGCTAAATGAGACTTATTGCAGGAACATGCCATTTATAGTATTCGCACATGTATTCAATTTCTTATTAAACATGAAAATTTTTTAATAATAATAATAATAATAATAATAATAATAATAAAGCATCTGTCCTAAAAGTGATATTAGATATAAGTATTGTAGGTTATAATATCCACTTATATGAGTGAATCATTCTGTGATTAATCTCAAATGGTGTTCTATCAGGCATATTGTGGACTACAATGTTTCTACAATGCCACTCTCTTTAGCAAGAATATGTAGTGGATGGGGAGCCATTGGCATTCGGCTTGTGTGTTTGAGGGTTAAAAGAAATATATTCCTGCATAAAGACAATTCAAAGACGATGGACATTTATGTGGCTCCTAGGTCACCTAAGAAACATAAAATTGAGCCAGATATCAGCACCAAATAAATTACTTTCTGATACGAACACAGTGTATTATATTACTAATGTTCACTTTGTGTATATTTTAGTTTACAGGCTTGTACTTTTCACATAAGCATTCTTCTACTTCATGTGAGGTCAGTGTTATGTACAGCATGTAGTCGTGCATGTGTGTGTGTGTATTACTCTAGCTGTGCTATGTGGAGATCCGCCCTTGCTGACCAGCAGCTTGACCACATCCAGGTTGTTGTGATGGACAGCTACATGTAGAGGGGTTAGTCCATTCTGCTATAATGGGGGACAGATGCATGTTCTCAAACACCTACTGCTGTTGGTATATTGGTTTTATATACATACACACACACACACACTCACACGCACACACTATAAGCTGCATTACCTTTCCTGCTGCATTTGGGTTTGCTCCCCTGTCCAGAAGCATCTCAGCCACATCCACTTTCCCGTATTTACACGCCACATGGAGAGGAGTGAAGCCTTTCTGTTTGATCAAAAAGATGAGAAAATCATAATAAAAATGAAAAAAAAAAATCCAAAAAAGGACCCAGTCGTTATTGAAAACGTTTTAATATAAATAGGCTTGGAATAAAGCTAAAGAAATGACAGTGAACGTGACATTACTGAATGTTTAGCATATTCACTTGATATTTAACAGTAACAATGACAAACCATGAATACCAATAATACAATAGAAGTATTCTTAAAGTAATACTCCAGAACTGCGCAATTTATCCCTACCCACATTTGTAGCATATGTGTAATTGCTATGTACCAAAAAATATATATAAAACCTGTTTATGCCACTATTTATACTTGTAATAGTCCAACAACAACTGTTAAATTTCTTAAAACTGTAAATAAGCATTTTTGCAAAAGACGTTTAGCTTTAAACTTTTTATATTCTGTATAGCGCAACATGCCGTTGGTGGTTTTAGCGTAGCTGAATTATGAGGTCTGACTTTACTTTGTTAATATCACTTATGGCCTATTAACACACGTTACTGGTTTACTGATGTTAACAAAATGCAGTAAAGCAATATAAGGCTACAAAATAACAGCTAAAATATTGAAATTGCAATTATCTTTTACAATTACTTATCTAATTCCATTTTGCCATGTTAGTGGATATTTTAAATGGTCAGTTGAAACTTAATTAGATTTAAACTAGATATGACCGACAGACAGATATAACACCATCCAAGCAAAGAGTTAAACCAAACTCTTTATCTGACATTAGCCAATTCTCTAACTTTAATGCCCTAATATAGCAGTAAAGTATGTTGAATTGATCACAATTAACAATGCAGTCACAATGTGAGTTAAGGGAAAACAATACATGTATAAGATAATCAAATGTAAATCACAAAAACTGACAGGAAGAAAAGATGTGTATTCTATTCTATGTATTGTATTCTATGTATTCTGTGAATCCATAAGCAGAGATGACGTGGGATGGGGTGGGGGAGAGAAGAGACAAAACAAGGCTAACCTTAGTCATTTTGATTTGCTGGGCATTGCCATCTAAGAGAATGCGCGTTGTGTGGGCGTGTCCCTCGCGGGCAGCAATGTGTAGAGGGGTGTGGCCAGCTGTAGTAGCCGAGTCAGGATTGGCCTTATGTTCTAACAGCAGCTTGACCAGTTCTTTATGTCCCATCCGAGCTGCACAGTGCAGTGGCGTCTGATCATCCTGCACAGAAAGAAAGACGACGATGTAGATTTGAAAAAATCTGTAGCTGTTCTAAGAGAATTAACAGTGTCCTTCTGTGTCCTAACCCCTGCATACCTTAGCCTTAGCATCCACCTGGGCTGAGTTTTGCAACAGGAACTGAGCCACCTCACAGTGCCCTGCCCGAGCAGCCATGTGCAACGGAGTCTCCACCTTCTACAGGGACATAAATATTGTGGTGCAATCAATAGTAACTAAATCTCTGATTAAAGTCACAATGCTAGTCAGTTGTTAGTTGTTTAGTCAGGTGCTATACTGCTCCCACTAGTTAGGCCGGTACTGCACCACACGTAAGTGCACCTTTTTTGTTTTTTACTTACTGGTACAAATAATATGGGAAAATATGGACAACCTGTGAATGATTTAAGCCATGGCCAGAGCACAAGCGTATTACGCGGCTGAGAAAACATTTGTAAAATGGCTTGTAGTCTGGAAGGCTCGTTTTTGTTAATATTGTTTTTTTAATAAACACTCACTCAAGGGTGTCCTGAATTAAAGCCTGATAAAGAAGGGTCCTTTTTGGTTTCAATGCTTCCCAATCAGAGAGGGACCTTCAAAGAATGTGGCTACTGAAGCAGCTGCAGCAGCAATGATCTTGAAACATCATGTGTATATGTGTATATGAAGTTACTAATAAACTGAGAAACGAAGAACCAGCTCACCACATTAGACGCATTTGGAGAGGCTCCTCTCTGCAGGAGACACTTCACTATGTTAAGGTGTCCCATAAATGCAGCCACATGGAGGGGAGTTAGACCAGACTGAAAGAGAACACAAACAAAAAAAAAATCCTAACTGATACTTTGAATCCTACCAAAGGCTATGTCAATCAGCACAGAACTATGTCACACTGGCAGATAGCATGACTGCAAAATTATCTCCAGCGCATCAGTAAAATTTTATATCTTCAGAATGACATAATAATGGTCTGGATGATGTAGTATTGTATCATATTTGTGATATCTGACCTCAGTCACTGCCTCCAGAGACGCTGAATGCTTGAGCAGTAGGTCCATGGAGCGCATGTGGTTCTTCTTGCAGGCAATGTGCAGGGGTGTGAAGCCATTCTGAAACAGTCAGAGATGCAACTTAGATGGAGTTGTCAAGCACTCTTTGGTAAGTCTCTACAGAGGTATATATGATTGAATTGGGGTTAAATGATTTGGCCATAAGAAACAGGGAAGATATAGCACGATTTACCAGGGCACGAGCGTTGGCCTTGGCCCCCTTGTCCAGAAGCACCTTGGCCATGCGGTGGTGACCACAGTGTGCTGCTACATGCAGCGGCGTCAGGTGGTCCAGAGTGATGTCGTCAATCTCAGCATTGTACTGCAGAAGCTGGCGGACACAGTCCATGTGATCACCTTGCGCCGCCATGTGGATGGGAGACAAGCCATTCTGCATGATGACAGACCAGATCAGAGGAGCACAGATACTATCATACTATCAGCGTCTCAAATGGGTGAGGTTAGTAGAAATAATAGCAAAAACTATTAGTCAGGTTTGTCCATTCATGGCTATTTCATAAAAATGTAGAATTTTTTGTAGTTGAATGTTGAAAAGTTGAAAGAATTATGTAAACATTTAACAAAAATATTTTTTTATGAACAAATGCCATTAGATTTCCATTATGCAGTTTGTGTAAACTTATTTCAGTATAGAGTGTCAAAATTAAAATTTTTCCCCCAATTCTAGCAAATTCACTACAACTAGTTAACTCTTCCTATTACAATACCGCTACCAACCAGGGGAGGGCGGGGCAAACATGTGACGCCATCTTTTCCATATCTTTTCAAACTGCTTCTCTTGCTGTGTCACAGGGCAGAGTAACACACTCAGAGGAAATCTCTCTCTCTGTCCTCTTATGTATACGTGAGTTAACAGATGCTCACAGAAGATCTGCTGTTGTCCTAAAGACAGGGTGAACACTTCTTGAGCATGAGATGTCTAAATTCTTGTCTGTTGTAATTACACAAAGTCTACAGATGTGTTCATTAGAGACAAGACTGAAAACCGTTAATACCAACACCATAATGGCTATAACTCATTCAGATGCAGAATCTATCCCATGAACACTGGATGGGGAATCACTCTATCACAGGGCACGATTCACACACATTTACACCTAGGGGAATTTAGCATAGCTAATACAACTACTAGCATAAATTCGGAAGTTGGGAGAAACCCAGAGAGACCAAAGGAAACCCATACGTGGGTCATAGGTGGGAAATGCAAAACTCCACACAGAAATCAGAGTGACCCTGGAGTTGTGAGGCTGCAACTCCACTTGCTGTACCACCATTCTTCCCTTAATGCCTATAAAGAAATGCTAAAAATGGCTTGATTAGATAACCCCCCTTATAGAACAGGAATAAGTGGTTAATTTTTCAATTTGATTCAATTCAGTTTGTATAGCGCTTTTAACAATGGAAATTGTCTCAGTTAGCTTTACAGAAACACATAAACAAAGGATACAGATTTTAAGTGTGTGAATTTATCTCTATTGAGCGAGCGGTTGGTGAAAAAGGCAAGGAAAAGCTCCCTAAGATGAAATGAGGAAGAAATTTTTAGAGGAACCAGATTCAGAAGGGAACTGTTGTGGTTAAAAATATAATAACATAAACACGAGGGAAACCTAGTATGAGTAATATGTAAATTTTATTGAGGATCA
>JAOUWY010000035.1:21029462-21041409 GCA_025728095.1 Prietella phreatophila
CTCACACCTCCAGGGTCGAGGGTTCGATTCCCACCGTGGCCCTGTGTGTGCGGAGTTTGCATGTTCTCCCCGTGCTGTGGGGGTTTCCTCTGGGTACTCCGGTTTGCATGGTATGGTAGGCTGATTGGCATGTCCAAAGTGTCCGTAGTGTATGAATGGGTAGTAGTGTATGTATGAATCCAATGCGATGGATTGGCACACCATCCAGGGTGTACCCCGACTTATGCCTGATGCTCCCTGGGAAAGGCTCCAGGTTTCCCCGTGACCCTGAAAGAAGGATAAGTGGTATAGAAGATGGATGGATGGATGGAAATACTAAAGATACAGATGATGTATGAGTGTGGCACTGATGTGCGAAGGTACAGTTTAGTACCCTTTTGTTTTTTTTGTGTAGTGTATGAGGTGCTTTTATATGTGTAATAGACAGTAAATAAATAATATATTATGGGAGTTTCCTGAGAGTTATCCAGGGATGTGGTGGTGGATTGATTGTAAGGCCCTTCTGTGGCCACAGGTTTATTGATTTAGATGTTGTTAGGTCATAGTGTCATTAATCCATTTTGCATTCTCAGCAGCATGTATACGATGTTTATTAGCCCTGGAATGTTAGCTGAACTTTTTAAAATTCGATGTAACATTTTTGTTTTCTCAAATGTTAAACGTTTCCTAGTTGTGTCACAAGAATAGCCGGCATTTTCATAAACAGGGGTACTAAACTCTATCTTTCCGTGACATATTTTCCTTGTTTTCTTTGTACCTTTAACACTAATTGCACGCCATTATATCATTTTAAAACGTACACTATGTTCGCATTTGCAGGTGAAAGAGACATATTAAAAGATCTATCATTGAGCGTACCATGCCAGTGACAAAGACAAAACTGTTTGAGAATTAATTAGCTAGCTTGGTCTTGTAGTTTTGAATGTAATATAGACTTCTTGTTTAGTGTTGCTCGAATATATGACGCTAGCTATTTGGAAATTTTGCTTGGTTATCTTAGCTAGCACCAGGGTTGATAACTAACTACCTCGACTTGTATGAAAAATGCTTTCTTCCGTAGCCCTTTTTAAGCAATATATTTTCTAAAACCTAGCTAAATCTACCAAATGTCATTGTATATTTCACATGCTGCTAATGAAAGTTATGTTCACGTCCCAGTGTAGCTATAAACCATCAAGCGATGCACAGCTGCCACTTTTTTAATACAATCCCACTTTAGATTTCTGTGTATCAACTGATCGCTTTCTACAAGTGTTTTTTGTACTATGTTATCTGAAATGTTGTGTGACTGTGCTGTGTTTAATCTCCAGACGCGATCAGACTTATTCAACCCCCATTGCAAATCAGGTTTATTGTCAAAAATGACAGACTTTCAGCTGTTTTCAATGAACAACTCAAATAAAAGCATCTTTAGGACTTAGTAGAGCACCCTTTTGCTGTTATAACCCGCTGCAAACGAGATGCATAACTAGACACCAGCTTTTGTCAGCGTTCCTGAGGAATGTTAGCCCGTTCCTCGTTGGATAATTTATGTGGACGATCCACACCAAATCATTTAATATGTCACACATTCACTGCATATAATATGTAAGTAGATTTGACATATACCTTCCATCAAACAGCTGTTTTGCATGAGTTGTGTGTTTGTAACAGTGAATATGAACAGTGCAAGTTGAGGCTGGCCAAAATCCAAAGTAAGCAGGAAGCTCAAACTTTCCAGACAACAGGGCATTGTGGACTTGACCATATACTCCTACAAACTAAAACCACTTGTTTTGTTTCTCCAGCACACCATTGCTCATGAACTAAATAGGCTTGTGCAGTCGTTGTTTGTGTGATCCGGTCATGGCCTGTGTATGCGGGTGGATTCTGTGTACTGTGTTCTCAGTGTTGATCGTGCAAGGTGAGTCTGCACCACAGCTGAAGAAAAGAAACACATCTGGAAATCCAAAAGCAAACATTATTCTAAGATGCAAACCACCCAGTAACCATTCGCTAGGCCTACTTCCCTGTCTGATCTATTTGTTACATTCAAATGGTACTGGCCCCACAGAACGAACCCATTTTGTGTAAAAAGAAAAGAAAAAAGAAAGAAAGAAAAAATAAGTCCAGTAAACTTCTGTAATCACATAGCAGTAGCAGTTAAATTCAGGATTCTGATTGGTCAGAAGATGTTGATTAATTTTCAGTAGCAGAAACGGTGACAGTGCTGCAGCTGCTAAACATTTATTAATGTATATTAATGTGATCATTCTAATACATTATCATTTCACAGCTCATTCACAGGGACTTGTTTGGTGAACGGTTCACATAAACAGATTAAAATACGTGTAATTGTTGATATCGGTGAAGTTCTCTTTAGAGAGATGTTTATTTCAAATTTATAGAAGGAGTCTCCAGTGTCAGCTTCTTTGTAACAGTCAGTTATAAAGTAAAGGCATAGGACCCTAATTGTGGAATTTATAACTATAGGTTTAACCCTAACCCTAAGTGAAGGAGCAGTTCATTTCAGACAGACCAGTACGACAAACCAGACTAACCAGTAGAGCAAGTACCTACTTACTGTGGGCCAGGCAGCTAGATGTTGACATGTCTTTGACATGCTGCAAGAAGGGGTACCATGCTTTAATATACTTTTCAGCAGAACTTTATTCTTATTTAATAGGGATTTAATGATGCATCCTGACATGATGCATCACAGTTCAAAACTGTGATGATGGACAGCTCTTCAGTTGCTTTCAAATGAAACCAGACGCATGCCACTGCAATCTAGAGGCTGCGTAAGTCAATGATTTTTAGCAATTTTAGTGATTTTTACAATTTTAGACAGTAAAGAACATCTTGGAATTAACGTGAATATTAATTCAACTTGGTTGATTTATATAGTGCGTCTAACAATAGAGCTTGTTTTAGAATGGCTTTCATTATTTTCACTGACACTGGGCCTCATTTATCAATCATTTAATACAGTTGATTGTAAATGTTTTCGTGACCAAACCAAACTCAAAAGTCTGACCAGATTTACAAAAGTTTCAGTCATTTTTTTTTCTTTTTCTTCAACATACCGTATGTTGGTAAATGCCAATGACCTGTAAATTACAAAGCACGTCCATGGCATGGCACAGCTGATTTACTTTTAGCCACACCCACAAAACCCCACAAAAACAACAAAATCGCATCTAAGCAACGAAAAAGCACATCCTAAGTGTCGTGCTTGCAAAGTGCTCCAGTTTTACGGCGAAGCCAGTGCAACACTTTGGGTTCTCTAGACATTTCACGAACACCTCCTCCTTTTCTAGGGTGCCATTACTTTTGTTGACTTGAAGGGCTAGTCTTATTTGTCTTAATGTAGGGATTTGTTCTGAATCACTTTTTTCAGGCCATTAATATGAAGACTGCGTTTTACAAAATGTTCATTAACCTGGTATGTGTTGAAATAAATAAAACTCAACAGTATAATCCGTGTCTAAAATCAGTAGCCTGGCCTCGAGTTCGGTGAAAAACAGTTCTGTAGGCACACTGGGGCAGGAAGTCTCTCAACAGTTTAGGGAAATCCGATATTCCAGTTCTGCACAGAAACAAAACCCATCCTCTCCAAATTGGGCTCATTTCTATGGTTCAGGAGGTTCATGTGTTGAATTCATGTTGACTTGTAGTTGTTCTTTGACCCAGTATGATATCTGCAGGTTTCATGTGCCAACACGTTATTATTTGTAAAAATCCTGTTAACAGCGCAGCCGCTAACCGCTCCAGAGGAGCTGGAAGTTAATCCAGAAGGTGACTGGAATTATTTCGGTGTTTGGAAGATGAATATTACGTGGAAGAATGGCGTGAGCAACGGCACCATACAAGACAAAGTCACCTACGATGTTAGGATTTTCTATACTGAGCAAATGAAACTGGTTCATAGTGTAAGTGGATGTTTATGTAATAAAGCTATTTAATTCTCATTTCAGTTAAGAGCCAAATATATGCTTTTCCCAGGGGTGCACGGTGGCTTAGTGGTTAGCACGTTCGCCTCACACCTCCAGGGTCCGTGGTTCGATTCCCGCCGGGGCCGTGTGTGTGCGGAGTTTGCATGTTCTCCCCGTGCTGTGGGGGTTTCCTCCGCCAGTCCAAAGACATGCATGATAGGTTGATTGGTGTGTCTAAATTGTCCATAGTGAATGGGTGTGTGAGTTTGTGTGTGATTGTGCCCTGCGATGGATGCCAGTCCTGACATAAGTCCAGGGTGTACCCTGCCTTGTGCCCGATGATCCTGGGATAGGCTCCAGGTTCCCCGTGACTCTGAAGAAGGAATAAGCGGTTGAAGATGGATGGATGGATATATGCTTTTCCCACAAACCATGTCTTGCTGTCATGGTCCAGTAGAAGAGAGAGTTATGAAAGCTAGATCTGAATCCGGGAATACAGTTCGCCTATTCCTTGAACTCGTCGGCTCTATTTAAGCACGCTGAAATCTGATGTAAAGCTTTGCGTTTTCTCTCTGCTGCCTCTGTTAGGAGACAATAGAATTGAACGCGAATCAAATGGGCCATTATAAGTGGATCTGGACTTCACCATTTCCTCTGCAGTGTACATCACATTCTGTCCAGCTGCGCTACAGAGACCATGACCAGACCAGTGCCTGGACACCTCTGAAGACGTTACCTGGTGTGTATTCGTTTTGAATTCTTTGAGCTGAGAAAGAGCTGTATGAAAGCCTGAGTGGATGGAATGTGATGTGTTGCTCATGAATGAGTCAGCTCTTTGCGTCAACTCTTTTAGGAGAATGTCATATATAAGCCATTAAAAAAAAAAATGTCATCAATGCCATTACCCTTGCATGTTCTTTTAATCAAAATGCTTCCATGGAAACCAGTTTTCGATGTCTAAGCTGTTCATTAGTAAAATGTTTTGTGTACGAGGCAGTATGGGAATTGAGCATCTTCATGCTACTTCTTGAAGAATACCGTGTTTTCCTCTGTACCCTACAGGAAAAGACATACCTGACATAAAGAATATGAATGTGTATCCTATAAACCATGTTGCACTGGTTGGTGAAGACATCCGGTTCTGCTGTATCCTAGAACCTGAACATGATGGACAGTTCGATTCCTCAAATTTCACAATTCGGATCAGCAACCGGACTTACGTCACGAACCCTATCCGACATCCTCTACCGTCTTCAGGACACGGCTTTGATATAACATGCGACAGAGAGAAGAATGAAGGCTCCACTTACTTCACTGGCTGTCAGTATAAACCAGACTTTCATAGACACTATATATATATATATATATATATATATATATATAGGTTATATAATAAACATCGGTCTTGAAAGTCCTGACATAAGCAGTTATTGCAGATGCTCCTGATGACCACAACCTTACATGTGAGACTCGGGATCTCAGTTCTGTGGAGTGTAGCTGGATTGAAGGGCAACAAAAAAACAATCCAGGATTTATCGGCCCCACAACGTACTCCATCAACGGGAGGTAGGACAGTTTTGCACCTGATTAACGGTTACTATTATTCAGCCGATTTAGGAAGAAAATTGTTTTATTGCCTCTTATAATTTTGCTGGTGAGCTCAAATACCTTTATAAGATTTTGCTGAAGTTTATTAGACATCTAGATCTTTGCGTAAAAGTTTTTAATTCAGTTTAATTGATAACATTTCCAAAAAAAATGTATTTACTCACATTTGACAGTGCACGTTGTCGCAAAGCAGCTTTATAGAAATCTGGATATAGATTTAGATCCCTAATGAGCAATCCAGAGGTGACGGTGGCAAGGAAGAACTCCCTGCGATGACATGAGGAGGAAACGTTGAGAAGAACCAGGATCATAGCGGATTGTGCGATTATGAGTCATTACTCATACAGAGCTGTATACTATACTACATTTGTGCAGCTCATTATCACACGTTTCCTTTGAAGCAATTAAAACGTAAGATTTCCAATAAATTGACCCAGGAATATTCCACTATCTCATTCAGCTACTGCTGAATAAGAATTGTAGCTAAAGTGTAGCTAAAGTGTACCTGAAGTGTAGCTAAAAACCATTCACACCAAGAAAAACTATAATCATACAGTTCTGTCTTCTGTCATCTTGTGAAATATTTACTTTAATTGTATTGTGTGCTTAGTCTGCTTTTATTTTCTCCATCATAGTGCTTTATTTTGTGTCTTCTTCAGGGAATGTTCATTTCAGCGTTGTGTCCTGAACCAGACCATAGACACAGGGGTGATGAACTGGACCCTAACTGCCAAAAATAAGCTTGGCACAAAAATAATCTTTGACGCAGCTAATCCAAAACACAGGGGTAAAGTACAGTACAGCACAGAAGTTCTGTGATTCTTTAAATCTTAGTTTAAAAGCTGAGATATTTCACAGCTTCATTCTGGATTAGTAACTAACATGTTCCAACATTTCTATAGTGCACCTTAAAGGACCGTCACTTTTCTCCCCCATTCTTGTTAATGCAAGAAATGCAAGTCTTGAGTGGAAATGGGACGGACTGTCAAATTATCATTCCTTTCCGATGATATGCCAAGTGGAGTGCGACGGACAGATAATTAATGTAAGTAACGTGATCCATCCATCTTCTACCGCTTACTCCTTTTCAGGGTCGCGGGGAACCTGGAGCCTATCCCAGGAAGCATCGGGCACAAGGCAGGGTACACCCTGGAAAAGGTGCCAGTCCATCGCAGGGCACAATCACATACACACTCACACACCCATTCATAAACTACGGACAATTTAGACACACCAGTTAGCCTACCAGGCATGTCTTTGGACTCTCTGAGGAAACCGGAGTACGCGGAGGAAACCCCCGCAGCACGGGGAGAACATGCAAACACACATGGCCTCCCTGGCGGGAAACGAACCCCGGACCCTGGAGGTGTGAGGCGAAAGTGCTAACTACTTTCGCCCTAGTAACGTGATAAAAATGTCAAAAATGTCTTGGAAGATATTGGAGGAACACTGTTAATCAGATTTTTGACTGAATCCAATTTTTTCACCTTGGATTTTGGAGCCGTTCCGTGATATTAAACGTAACTTAAAAAGGAATAAAAAGTATGACAAGTTGTTCTTGGAAGAAGATTACCGTTGTGTAAGAGGAATGAGCTGTTATGGGAAAATAGTCCACTTCGGGTGGTAGAAGTAACTGCACTTCATCACACTACCCCATCATTGTTCATTTTCCTACATGCCTCCAAGTGTCTTATTCTTACATATTGTTCATAAACGTAATCATTAAAAATATCTTTTCTCCGTAGGAAACATTTAAAGGAACAGGACTGACCTCATTGGTCCTGGCAGATCTGAAGCCCTTTACTGAGTACAAAGCTCGCGTCCAGTGTGGCTCTCGCGAGCATTTTTATAAATGGGGCGACTGGAGTAACCTCATCACCTTCATCACCAAAGAAGAAAGTAAGCATTAAAAATATTCACATTTTGTATTTAACAACTCTGAGTTGTTAAAAAAAAAATATATATATATATATATATATATAAATTAAATAAAAATCCTCCCTAGAATAATAACACCCCCTAAACAGAGGAAATAACTCTATATATCAGACTGTGTTATATTTTCTGACTTTCACGCACATTTCTGTTCTATTTCAGAAGCAGTTTTGGGTAATTTCAGCATTAGAGATGGGACCTTTTCATTTTTGACGAATTACCATGTCAAGAAATGTTTTATTCAATATAGCCGGGAAAAAACCTTATTGTCTTAATAATCCTATTAATAGATTGTTGGGCTTTTTTTCAGTTCCAAAAGCTGTAGATGTGTGGATGCATGTTTTTGGTGAACAGACTTATGTTGTGTGGAATGTAAGTGCACTTGAAGTTATTTGTCCTCATAACAAAGCCAAATACATTGACATTAAGATTGTAAGATTAGGATTGTATATTTTTGTTTGTTTAATTGTTCCATAGTGTCTAACTGCAGCTCAGAGTCATGGGACCATTACACGCTATGTGCTCTTTATGGGAAACTCTACAGACAGGAATAAAGAGCGTGTCACCAAATCACCGGCGGAGTTCTGCCACAAGCTGCTAGCAGGCAGCGCCAAAACACACAGCGTTATTTCCATATCTGCTGAGAACTCCGCCGGTGTCTCTCGTCCCTCCAGCATCACCATCCCCGACCTGTCTCTAGGTAAAAAGAGGTGTTATGCTTTGAATGTGCTGAATAATATTACAACAAGGATGCGATTTTATTACCCTCATTCATTTCACAGGTGGTGGTGTTAACACCAGTCATATTAAAGGAAATAATGGATCTTTTGATGTGTTCTGGGAACCGAGCCCTAATTCCAGCTGTGGCTACGTGCTGGACTGGTATCCAACTTACAAAGCAAAAGAGTGTTCTTTAAAATGGAGAAAAATCGCTTCCAGTTCCTCCTCCAAAGAAAATATTTACTCGGGTCAGTAACTGGAAAAAATCACTACTGTATTTGTATACCCAAACTACTGCCTTCTAGCTGATGCTGTAATTTAAGCCAGGTTTGCAAAACCTGGAAAATCAGGCAGAAAATCGTACATTCTTTGACCACGGGTTGAGATAATAAGATTCTTTGATTGTGGCTTGAGACAATAATGTGATACGCTCACTGGTGGTTCATTTAGTACCATTGTGATCAAATACAGCTGATGACAAATTTGTGACGACAATGTGAGAAATGTTTTATTGAAATCACACAGTATATATACACACGAACGTTGTAGCAGTGCACCCACTGTGTGATTTCAATAAAACATTTTAACATATATATAAGCCACTAATAGGAGGATATACAGGTGCATGTAAAATTATATTAAAATATTGTGGAAAAGTTCTTTTATTTCCATAATTTAATTCAAAAAGTCAAACTTTCATACATTCTAGATTCATTACACATAAAGTTAAATATTTCAAGCCTTTGTTTTTTGGTTTTAATCTTGATAATTACGGCTTACGGCTCATGGAAATCAAGAATCCAGTATCTCAAAATATTAGGCTAAAGAATTTATAATACAGAAATTTAAAGATGGTTTTGAAATCTTTTCCAGCCTGGTGAGCATCAACAACTCTTTTAATAAGGTCCTCAGAAATCTCCTTTGTTCATGCCATGATATACTTCCACAAACGTGTTGTGTAGATCAGACTTTGATAGATAAGTCTTTTTAAAATAAAACACCTTCAAATGAACTGCTAAAGCCAGAGGTTCACATATTTTTTACCACTCACAGATATGGAAATATTGGATCATCTTCCTGAATAATTATGTGACCAAGTATAATATTTTTGTCTCATTTGTTTAATTGGGTTAATATTTATCTACGTTTAGGACTTGCGTGAAAATCTGATGATGGGTGATGTTTTAAGTCATTTATGCCGAAACTGAGAAAATTCTGAAGGTTTCACAAAGTTTCAAGCACTACTGTACATTGTTGTGATTTGTACAGCATGTAACTCGTGTACTGATTTTAATTGAATTAAGCATCTGTGCGTACATGAACTGTACACATTAGCTGATTAATCTGCATAATTGTAAGCACTACACAATATGAACGTAGTAAAATCATGGCAATGCTGAAGTTATATTTTCTGTACATTTATTATGTTTTTCATCCCTGTTTAGACCGTGTTATGGACACAGATTTTAAAGAGGGAGTGAAATACACTCTCTCGGTTTATGCCTGCAATTCAGGAGCACCATACTTGCTGCAGAGGAGAGAAGGCTATATGGTAGAGCAGCGTAAGTACTCAGTATTTATTTTCTTTTAACATTCACTCAGTACATTTATATGGACAACACTGACTACGTTTACATGGACAGCAATAATCTAATTATTGACCTTAATCTAAGTATGACAGGAGTATTCTAAAAGCTATTCATGTAAACACCTTAATCACATTATTACCTTACTTAGATTAAGGTCAATAATTAGATTATTGCTGTCCATGTAAACGTATTCACTTTTACTATTCTGCAGAGGAGGTGTGGCCTCTCTGTTAGCATCATAGAAGGAGGTGTGGCCTTTGCATCTGTCAGAATCAGTGGAGGTGTGGCCTCTCTGTTAGTGTCAGAGAAAGGTCAAAGAAGGAGGTGTGGCCTCTATGTCAGCATCATAGAAGGAGGTGTGGCCTTTGCATCTGTCAGAATCAGTGAAAGAGGTGTGGCTTCTCTGTCAGTGTCAGAGAAGGGTCAGAAGGAGGTGTAGCCTCTATGTCAGAATCAATGAAGGAGGTGTGGCTTCTCTGTCAGCGTCAGAGAAGGGTCAGAGAAGGAGGTGTGGCCTCTATGTCAGAATCAATGAAGGAGGTGTGGCCTCTGTGTCAGTCATTGTTTTGGCAACATGTTGCTTCTATACTGTCTGTATTTGTATTCTTTTTCATTTACTTTTCCATGTCATCTGTCTTCCCCACCCCCAGCCCCATCAGGAACAGTTCAGAATTTAAGTGCAGTGCAGGAGGGCTTAAATATTTACCTCTCCTGGATAAATGTGCATGAAGAGGAGCACAGGGGCTTTATAGAAGGTTATAATGTGTACTACAGTTACAGTGGTGGAGATGCACAGAAAGTTGTTATATCTGGTAAGTGACATTAACTCTCACATCTCACATTAGCTCTCAAATTTGCATTGAACATTTCAATTTTTTTTGCAAAAGTAACATGTAAACATTTTTCTATTAATTCGAGACCCCAGTATTCAAAGGTACAAGTTCAATCTTGGGGTGGAAACCTACAAATTCACAGTGAAGGCATTCACATCTGCAGGAGAAGGCCCTGGATCTACCATCACTGTGTCAGTGGATCCTCAGGGTAGATGGAAATCTTTTTACTGACTTTCCAAACATGGCCTAGGCTTTCTGTAAAACCATCCCGTTAGGTTGCCAAATAAGCCAAGACAAGGAACAAATGTGGTATAAAGATAGTTGGTCTTTATGGTGATATTTATTTGTATTTATTAATTTGTTTATTGATGTTATTAGACATTACATTAAATGCAAAATAAATGAAATCAATAACAGTAACAATAGCAGTTACTTTTAGATCATCAGTGTTGGTGTGTTGCAGTAGAATTGAAGGGGAATTTATTTTTAACTTTTGGGTATAAGCAGATTATAAATGCTAGAACTTTACTGCTGATTGATTAACATGCAAAATGGGAAAACATATTTCAGTTTAGGAAAAATAACCCTTCTTTTTCTTTCTGCAGTTGACCTGGTGATTATTAATGTTGTCGCTGCACTAGCCATAATGATTTTTGTCTTTTGCTTCATTACATTCGTTACCTACGGAAATTGGAAACGGTATGACACGTTTACACTTTACAATAGGTTTTATAAGAAAACCTCACAGACAGTACAGTGTACAGAGCCAGAAAGTGTTTTTTCTCCCCCTCACGCTTCTTGAATTAATCCATCAGGGTGAAAACAGTGCTGTGGCCTGAGGTTCCCAAGCCGATGCTTTCAGAAGAATTTCTTAAAAAAGTGAGTCCTACTAGTTCTAGTCTTGCTCTCAGCACAAAGAATGTGTCTTTCTCAATGCCAAGAATGTGATGGGCTGATTCTCACAGTTCCTCTTATCCCAAATAGTGCCAGCCAATACATTCTTGGGGTCTGTGGGAAGTTTATATTTATATATATATATATATATTAACTTGTTGAGATATCATATTTTACCATATGCAGTAGGCATGCAGTGTGCAGAGTGCTAAACCGGTAACCTTATTAGCCTCATACAGTGAGGGAAAAAAGTATTTGATCTCCTACTGATTTTGTACATTTTCCCGCTAACAAAGAAATGATCAGTCTATAATTTTAATGGTAGATTTATTTGAACAGTGAGAGACAAAATAAGAACAAAAAAATCCAGAAAAACAAATGTCAAAAATGTTATAAATTGATTTGCATTTTAATGAGGGAAATATGTATTTGACCCCTCTGCAAAACATGACTT
>JAOUWY010000035.1:21050182-21061540 GCA_025728095.1 Prietella phreatophila
CACATGGCATGAACAAAGACTCTAACTATATTCGCTATCTAATTCTAACTCTATATCTAATTACCCACGTTGTGTGTCTCATGGCTCCCGGTATATACACACACAAGCCTTATTAGCCTGAACTGCTAACCGCTGTGGGCAATACCAAAACAGACGTGACTCGACAACACATGACAAGATGGGGCGAAGACATGACGTCAACCAATCTGCATTTCTTCGTGTGTTTTCCCTGAGGAGGGGGTGTGATCTGAAGAATGTAGTGTGAGCGCATTAGATTTAATTCGAACAGTTTCATTGGTCCACTGTGTCCTGTTGGGTAATTTCATTGGTCTGATGTGACGAGGCTAAATGTTTTGGCGGCATGAAACTCGTTAGCCCGTAAAAATCCATAAATTAGCCGCTTCATTGTTTAAGCCACAGTGTTCAAAGCGTGTGAAAAAACTAGCGGCTTATAGTCTGGAAATTACAGTACAAATGAGTAGTATATATTGTAGTATATCAGTATGTTATGTGCGGCAAAAGGTTGTTGAGCTTCACAAAATGGAAAGTGTGTATAAGAAAATAGCACAAGCATTGAAAATGCCCATTTCCACCATCAGGGAAATAATTATAAAGTTCCAGTGAACCAAATGTTATGAATCGACCTGGAAATGGATGCGTGTCTATATCGTCTCAACACACTGTGACGAGGACGGTTCGAGTGGCCAAAAAATCTCAAAGGATCACAGCTGGAGAATTGCAGAAGTTAGTTGCATCTTGGGGTCAGAAAGGCTCCAAAACTACAATCTGAAATCACCGACATCACCACAAGTTGTTTGGAAGGGTTTCAAAAAAAAAAACATCTCTACTCTGATACAAAACAAACTCGAGGGTTTTCAGTTTGCCAGAAACTACTGGAACTTTAAATGAAATTGGGTTCTATGGTCAGATGAAACCAAAATAGAGCTTTTTGGTTTTGGTGCACACAGAGAGGTAGCCATATGGAAAACTACCTCATGCCCATGGTGGTGGATCTTTAATGTTTTGGAGCTGTTTTTCTGCCAGAGGACCTGGACATTTTGTTAGGATACGTGGCATCATGGACTATCAAATATCAACAGATATTAAATGAATAATCAACACAGAAATGGTTTACTGACCACAAAATGAAGGTCCTGCCACGGCCATCCCAGTCCCCTGACTTCAAACCCATAGAAAACCTGTGGGTTAAACTGAAGAGGAGAGTCCATCAGCATGGACCTAGAAATTTGAAGGATCTGGAGAGATTCTGTATGGAGGAATGGTCTCCGATCCCTCGCCATATATTCTCCAACCTCATCAGGCATTATAGGAGAAGACTCCGAGCTAGCTTCTGAGGCCAAGAGTGAACTTACTTTTTCCACAGAAGAATATCACATTTATTAATCTTTCTGTTGAAAAGCAGAATTTCCTTTTTCGTGGTTTTGTTCAGTTATATTTATAGTGTATTGATGGGCACTCTTTCAAAGATGGTCAAATGTTTGCTTGTCCAAATGTGTCAAAAAAGCCAACAATGCCTATGGGGTGTACTTATTTTTTCACATGACTGTATATAGGTTGTTGAACCTGCTTCAACTGCAATTTGATTTGTCTGTGCGTGTGAAAGATAATATATGAATATTTAAGATTAGTGAGCAAAAAGAAACCGATAGACTCGTCACTGATGGAGATTTGATTCAGTTAATTATTTTTTTTTCTTTTACTTCAGGATCTCGAGGGCCACGATTTGACCCAACAGCTTACGTTCAAGAGCGACAACGACGCCAAAAAGAGACCGAACTCAAGAAGTGAGGCTGCTTTCCTTCTGTGTTAGTCATCCTCGTGTTTATGCATTTGAAGTCAAGTCTTTTTTGTATTACTGGTTTGTTTTGTTTTCCTGACCACCATTTTAGATCTTCAGAAGTTTTCCTACCTACTTTGCCTTTTTTTTTTTTTTTTTTTTGTCTTTATTAGCCAAAGGAAAGTCAGAAGGGACACGTTGGCATCGCCGGCTCTGAACGAACGCGGGCGTTCACGGTCCAGAGAACACGCTCCTCAGCTGATAAGACGTGGGAGTGCCGGCCGTGGCAGGAGCACGTCTGTGGAGAGCAGGAGGAGTCGTCACTCTTCTGAAAGCTCACTGGCTGAGTTTGAGGATCTTGCTAAGCCTTTGAAGAGCAGGTCAGTAAAACCAACACATTCAAATTTCTCCGATGAATGAAATCTGTATTTTTGGGGGTTTTGAATAATCTTTCTTTTAAACAGAGGAAGAAAACCGGCGTATAACTGTCCAGCTACGGTGAGTTACTCTGTTTTTATTTAGTTTTTAAGGTAAACATCAGTTCTGTCTGTGCTTCCCCTGAAATGAAATGAAATGCTTCTGGTCCATAGATAAGAGGAAGACATGTGAACAAAAAGCCAATGTGTAGCACTCCAACCAAAAGAGGGAGAGGTAGGCACAATGACTGTATCTGTTTGATATATGATGGATTCACAAATCTGAGAGCATCATCGTGATTTAGGTCAACTTATTTTATGACCTAATGTATTAATAATTTAATCTGCATGGTTGGTGGTCAGTAATGAATATTTATTTGATTTTGATTTCTTTTTTTGCCTCCATGGCAGACAGTTCTGTGGATACAGGAGCAGACCTGTCTGAGATCGACGCTCGACTCCAGGCTCTGCAAGAGTACATGAGAGACCTGGACACAGGACACTAGTGATTTGATCCGTTAGGGTTTTATTGGTTTTATTTTATTTATCTGTTGTTGACATTCATGAGGATGGATAATCATTTCTTTTATCTCAAGATGATGCATGCGATTGTGGTTAAACACCTTTAAACTCTGAAAACATGAGATTTTTATTTCCCCCCAAATTGACTGTTGCTTGACTTGAAGGACTCGTAGGGTCCGTGTGACTGGTTGTACACATTGTGTGTGTGAGAATTAGGATATTTGTATGTACTCTAACTCTGTTTTAAACAATTTGTACATGTTTTTATGACATTTTTCTACAAAAAAGTTTTTTTTACTTTTGTCTTTCTTTGCCTACATCTAACCCATTTTCTCAACTTATGTCCCCTTGTGGTGACGACACGTGATGGGATTTTGGGTTGATTCATTGAGATCAGCTCATTTACATATAAAACCTTTCCACATTTGCCTTTAAACATTATGCAAATACGTATGCAAAGGTGTCAGAAAAGTTTACGAGATGTTCTCCCTTTATGCCAGATATGATTGATTAGCCAAGGCATGCTTGATGTATTAAGTTTGCTTAAGGACTACTGGAAGTACAAGGCAAATATTGCTAACAAGTAACGGAGTCTTCGAGCTTTCTGTCTAGCGTTCAAATCACACTCTCCTCAAACGACATTGCTAGGGTCAGTTATACTATTTGTACCTAAAATTTCATAAAATCACATAAAAAGACCTCAATAGAAAAATATTCAATCCACCTTGAACGACGTTATTACCCGAATCACTTCTAGCATATCTGACGCAGAGAGAAAGAATATTGACTGTTTCCATCTCTGTGCCATTCTTTTGTCCATGTTTATAGAGCTTCGTGTGTCATCCAGTGTCCGAAAGCACTGAACCACACTGACCGACTCCAACAATGCGTGATTGATTAGAAAAGCAGTAGATTCAATACACGATGCTGAACTGGTAGCTATGCACGTTCATTGTTTGTGAACAACATTAACCTTGAAGCTCCATTCCAAAACTATAGAAGCTGAAGTTTTAGATGAGTAAATTTGATTGATTGTCAGTTTGACAGAACTATGAAATGGGTTTAATTTTTGGCTGAACTGTTCCTTCAAAGGAGAAATACAGTATGTAGTTTTTATTATTTGATTCTGAGCTGCAAATTACTCGATTTCCATAATGATGAGACACTATATGGTGACCTGTATGCTCCACTTAATATTACTGTATTTCACTAACAATTGTGTAATAAGCCATGGTTTATTTATTCATTCAAAATGTTTCCAATTTCACAAATCTGTTATTTAGAGGCTCTCGGGTGTAATGAATAAAACTATTAGAATGAGTACATTAGTTTTAACCTGTGATTTATAGCTGCAAAACTGTCAACCACTGTTCTAGAAAATTCATCAACACCTCCTGACCAATCAGAAACCAGAAAGGAACAGCACACTGTAGAGTGACAGTGCAGGATTGGTAAGTTTAAAGTGCTGAAACTGGATGAAGGATTCGGGTTAAAGCGTTGCGGTTTGCTGTAGCCAGTCACAGCTGGCCCACATCTCTTAATGAGAAATGCTGTGTGAACGCGGCTCATCCATCTGGCATGACAGCTGCCGTGCCCTTCACCATCCGACGTACACGAGATCATTCTGGATAAATCTACGGGTTTAAATAACATGCACGAAAAAAGGACAGGCTGGGGTGTGAGAAGATTTGCATATTGGAAGCAGGGATGTTTAGCGAATGCAGTTATATTGCCCTTGTGGTTTGTTGCGTTACCATATAAAATACAATTAGGACTTTAAAATGTTGAGGTATCATAAGAAAACACATACTGTATGTGCTTCTTTCCATCCATCCATTTTCTGTACCATTTATTCTACACAGGGTTGCAGGGAGTCTATCCCAGGGGACTTGGGGCACAAGGAGGCACAACCATGGATGGGGTGCCAACCCATCACGGTACATTCGCACACATTCACATTGTACAGACAATTTATAGATGCCAATTAGCCTACAATGCATGTCTTTGGACTGGGTGAGAAACCCAGAGTAGCACAGGCTTGGTGGTTAACATGTTTGCCTCGCACCGCTGTGGCTGGGGGTCTGATTCCCACCTCCGCCCCGTGCCCTGCGATGGGGTGGAACCCGTCCAGTCTTTCCTGGGATAAGCTCCAGGCTCCCCGCAACCCTGTGTAGGATAAGTGGATGGATGGGATGTGCTCCAACTCTACCTCCCTCCAAAATATATTTGCATATTACAATATTTCTGGCTCTCATATTTAGTGATGCAGTAGTATTGGCCTGTCAGTTTAACAGTTTTGCCAGTGAGATTTTCAGCACCATTTCCCTGAAGGAATTTAAGAAATGATTTAATAATAAAATAAATTATTCATGTTTAGAGATTATATGATTATAAATCATACTAACTTTGTTATGGCAATCGTTGGTGTTGCCAACTCGTTCCTTGGTTTTATACTAAACTTGGGTTACTGTCTGTGTGTGTGTGTTTCTGTAAGTGTTCCCCCCATGTCCGTGTGAGTTTCCACTGGGTTCTCTGGTCTCATCACCAGGGGTGTAACCTGGCCTGGGCTTTCACGGCTGTAGCCCTGAAAATGTTTTCTTTAGCATGAAATAATTTTCCATTTGGAGCTGTTTGTCATTATGTATCTAAATGTCAGTAAAAGAAGATGGCAGTGTTGTCATTTTGTATCTTTGGTGAACGGAGGCAAGACTACTATGGATGTAGATCTGGTTTGAACATGGTCAAGCATTTGTGATCAAATGACTGTTTTATTCAAACAAATTAAGTCCCCCTCTCACCCACCTCAGGGACTCATTATCCCATTTCTGTTCTTCAAATGTCTGTGAATCTTTTTATGTTAATACAAATATTTACACATTTTAAGAAATTTTGCTGGAAATAAAAGCAGTTGCATGTGAGAGGATGTTTCTTTTTTTTTTCTTTTTTTTGCTGAGTTTATTTAATCAATCTCGCAATCACGAGAAAACAACTTTTGGTATGTTGAAATCATGATAAAACAAGAAAGATTTAAAAAAAAAGAGTTATGCGTGGCTGCTGAAGGTTTCCATAGAAGACCCGCTAGACAGGGTTTACAGGAAAATACGTGGAAATACTCGTATTTTATTGGCTGACAGCTCTCAATTCTGCCAAGCGCTAGATCACGCTGTCAGTTAGTGTGAGGGGAAAAATGGATATACGCCGATTTTCCATCCATCTTCTATACCGCTTGTCCTTCAGGGTCACGGAGAACCTGGAACCCATCCCAGGGAGCACGGGGCACAAGGTGTGGTACACCCAGAATGGGGTGCCAGTTCATCGCAGGGCACAATCACACATATTCACACACCACGGACATTTTGGACATGCCAATCAGACTACCACGCATGTCTTCGGACTGGTGGAGGAAACCAGAGTACCCGGAGGAAACCCCAGCAGCACGGGGAGAACATGCAAACCCCCAACCCTGGAATTGTGAGGCGTTGGTTCTAATGTGCAAACCACCCTGATTTGATTTGATTTTTACACCAGGAAATGGGTTGGAACTGAGACACTAACATCCTGTCATGCTGAGTAGGAAAACAATGTCTGTCAGCGTCTACATGAATTCCAGGTTAAATAAACATGATATTAGCAGAGCATAAGGACAGATAAGGCTCTGAATGAACTAACCTATTTACATACACCTTTTGAACATTATTTACATTAAGATTGAAAAAAAACAACATCCTAATTTAAGTTAACAATTATTCGAAGATGATAGAAACTAGTCGTGTATTATTTACGACACTATATATATAATGTAATTAGTCGGCTATTTGTCGAATGTGACGCACACAGGCGGTGCTATTGCTTTCAGAGCAGAGTCGAAGTGGGCGGGGCCAACGCAAAAATGTGACGCACACACCTTGGGCGGTGCCTTAGCTTAAAGAGCAGAGTCGAAGTGGGCGGGGCCAACGCAATTGACCAATTACAGAAGACGAGGAAGTGAAACCTGTTACTAACGCATTACTGCTGATGAGCACGCGACAGGCGTGTTTATTGCAGTTGGCTGTTTCATATGTGTGTAAGAGATGAAGACAGAATGCTGATGAGTTCCTGAACGGATTAGACCATTTACGACCTAGTAACGTCAAATCCGATTAGCCGAGTACGCAATCACACCACCTGACAAGCGCGGGCATCTGTGCTGGGGGATTCGTTAAAGCTAGTGAGATCTGTGGTCTCATGGTGCAGGAGTGATCAGGATGACTAAAACGCCCGCCAGCGCTGCTCCATGTCCGGATGTTGGAGATATGATCCAGAGTTTACACTGGCCGACTCAAGCAGCACAGCACACCGAGGAGCAGAGCCGTGTTGTCGCCCTGCGTGCAGCTCCTCCTGAGCTGGTCGTGACCTGCGAACCCTGTGTGGCCCAAACCGAGCAGAAGATCGACCACCGGAACACTAGCGGACTTTCCTGCGGCTCTCAGCCCGATGAGGAGTCTCTGTGCTCGGATAGCGGCTTTGGCGGCTCCCCTGCCTCTTCTCTCGTGCTGAGAAAGCTCTCGGACTGCTCCTCCGCGGGCCTCTCTCCCACCTCCAGCTTCGAGGAGTATGAAGAGGAATTGAATGGGAATAATGAAGGAAAAGACCACGTGGTGAGTTTATTCACTCATACAGTCTGCACTGATTTCTGTTTGTTATCGTTATGCTTCTTCAGATCACTGTATCTGGATAAAGAGGTGATACTACAGCTGTTTTGCTTTGTTATTATTGTGCTGTCATACATTTGCATGCGGTTTGAATAAGCATTTTAATTGGCTTATTTCAGTGTTTTGTTTTTGCCTTTTTTTGATGGGAGGGTCTTCAAACATTTTTGTTATTTTAACAAAAAGATGAATTCAAGAAAAGACATTATCTATCCATCCATATTCTATACCGAATATCCTACTGGGTCACGGGCAACCCGGAGCCAGGGAGAATGGGGCACAAGGTGGGGTTCACCCTGGACGGGATGCCGATAGATCGCATACACATTCACATACGGATTCATACGCTGCAGACAATTCGGACAGGCCAATCAGCATGGCTTTGCGTGGATTTGGACTGGGGGAGGAAACCAGAGTACCCAGAGGAAACTCCACAAACACACACAGGGCTATGGCAAAAATCGAACCCACAACCCTGGAGGTGTGAGGTGACCGTGCACCCAAAATAAAATGATATTATTCCTTTTTTTATGGCATCTACTAGAACGTTTAAAGAAGATGGTTGGTAAATCGTTTATCGGATCATTTCTTTATGTGTAATAGCGTAACTATTTCTGCTCTTTTTTGAGGCAACAAAACTTTGATTATGAATACTTTCACGTCAAAGCCAAGATTAAACTTTGGAATTGTTTTCGACTCGATGCGAATGAATAGATTATGGTAATATTTGGCACATTTTTAGGTAAAATTTCTCTCTTTTTGGTGGTGGTTCAGGGGGTGTTAAAGCCACACATGTAAATCCCAATAATGCATATCATAGTCATGACACTGTAGACAACCAGAAGAACCTCATTTGAGTGAAACACCAGCTGTGGTTGTTTGGCTGTTGAACATTTTCAGTTTGGAGAGTTCTGAGTCACGTCTCATCGGTCGGCGTTTCAGGCGCTGACAGGAATCGTGCGGGTACACACTGTTCTATGTAAACACGCAGTGAAACGAGGGCTGCGAGTGCGCTTATAAGGTCATTACATTGGATGCGCTGCTCACTCGAGAAGATGGGTTGCTTCTTCTGCATTGTCCAGAGCGACTTGCATTTATTTCATTTATACATCTGAGCATTTGAGGGTTAAGGGCCTTGCTCAAGGGCCCAACAGTGGTGTCCTGGCATGGAACTTAAACCTCAACTGCTCAGTTTTATAACACCTGTCTACAATATATCCAGTGTAGTATATTAAACTATGGTGACCATGATGAGATACAGAGGTGCCAAATTGATGGTTTAGATGCACCGTTTTCAATTTTTTGCCATCTTACCAGGGTAATATGAGAGACACCTTTTTGGTCGTTGTTGCTATTTCAGCTAATTCAGCAGTTTGACCAAAATCAGAAAAAACTTCACCCAGTGTAAAAGTGAAATCAGTGAAGGGGAAAAGACCCAGAACATGAAAGAAATAGTCAACGCAAAGGGAACGTAACCAGAAATGAGTCTATGTAAATCTGGTTTTTGATCAGTTAAAACTTTGGAAGCTTGGCTTATCAATAAGTAGAACTCGATCCGAACTTTGTCCTTTTCTTCCTGTTGCCTTGTGCGCACGTGGAGGGGAAAAAAGAAACCAATTAGTTATCCAAGTTTACCCCTACATTCTCTCTAAGATCACACCCTCCAGAATCAACATACTGTATAAAGGAAGCTTATGTTCTCGGCTGGTTACATTTCTGCCGATTACAGTTTAAGGTCAGTCCAAAGATGTCAAATCCTCAAACATCCAGGGGTTTTGTGGTTAAAATAATTATTTTTTTCTTTCTACCTGCTGGAAGTTTCTTCGTTAGTAGGAGTGGCATATATGACCACAGTAAATGAGCACCCTATATGCGCACTCGTTAATAAACATGGCCTTTCTTTGTCATGCCAGCTTATATCTGATCATCAGGCATGACTAGGACGTATGGAAAGACAGCCCACGCGTCATCGTGACTTTTGTTGTTGTTGTCCCTTGGGATCCCAGTCCTGATGCACACCTCTAACTCATGTTTTTGTCCGTCTTGTAGCATTTGTTCGGCCCCAGTGTAGTCATCCAACTTGGTTTGGTCTCAGAACTTCTGCTAATATAGGTAGAAAGTAATGAACGTTAATGAAAGCTACCCATTTAGCGTAATGCAAACTGCATGCATAAACATCACAATATCCAGTGTCTCAAACAGATACAGTGCTGATGTGTTTTCTGAACGGGTTGGGGCTAAAACAGTTGTAATTCACACCATCATGACCTCACACCAGCATCAGAACCGGTTAGATAATGTTAAACTATCAGCTATAAGCGATTCTCCATTCAAACAGCTCTTGGCTGGTCGATTACACATCCATTCGCAGACCTAAAACCAACATTATACGTATACACTACAAACAAATGGCAGCCAGAATGTGATCGATGTTTAAACAACAAATTACAGGAAATAAATCCTGTTGTTGGGATAAGACGCATATTCCCCGGGATTGAGTCACTTACATTCGATGCCAGATATGACACGCAAGGCTCACACACCAATGGAGAAAATTCACCAAAGCGCCCGTCCAGTCAGAACCCACTATCCGTTAAACACATCGCACTGAACGGTAGAGCTTCGACACACTTAAGGAATTATTCTGCTGACACTTTTTGAAAAGGTTTTTAACCAAGTAAATCCAAACTTAATTTTAAGATTTTTAGGAAAAATTTATCTTAAGAACCTTTTTCAGTTTTACTCTTGAATAACTAAACTGGCTCTCGCCATGAATATAGCCATAGAAGCTGGCATGGTGTCGAAAAGGAAAGAATGAAAGGAAGATCGAATACATTTTGGGAACATTATTCATTTCATTTTTGGTCAGATGAATTCTTTTTGAATTCGGGAAGTATTGCACCTTTATTTATTTTTGGTGACTTTCTGGCCTGTAGGAGTAGCAAAACAAGTCCTTTCTGTAAATGTTTCATCAGTTATTGTGTAAGATGAGGGAGCTATCACTCAGCTCAGTATGTTGCTTGGTAAGTTTAGCAAGCTCAGCTTTGTTGTCAATGATTGGCTTGATGGTCATTAGTGCAGAAGGAGTTAATTGTTGAGCTGAAGGCAGAGGTAAGGATTACATTACAGAAATGGAGCTGTGGCTTTGGAGACATTTTGAAACGGATACGTTAAAGACTTGTTTTTTTTTTTTAAATATATTTTTTATAAAGTAGAGCAGAATGCTCATAAATCCGGTGTCATTTATCGTTTCGTAGTTTCTTCTACATATCCTGACCTGTAACGTCATACCAAATACATTCAAATGTCTTCTTGGTTTGTCTTCTTGTTTGCACCCATGAAGGCTATATCACTGATCTCACTCCTTTGTCCTACTGACTACAATGAGAAATATGTTCGTTATTAGCTGATAAGATGTAGCCTGATAGTACGTTAGCAATGACTTTTTTTTTTTTCTTTTTTTTTTTGTAATTTGAAAGACGACAATCAAATGTCTGGAACGTTATCAATTTAATTGAATACCTGTGTGTGTGTGTGTGTGTGTGTGTGTGTGTGTGTGTGTGTGTGTGTGTGTGTGTGTGTGCGCGCGCAATAAAATCTGATGGAAATTTTCCCGACTGCTCCACATTATTTATTACAGATAAAGATATCATGTTTGTTTATTTTTTTATTTGGGCCGTTTACTATTTATATGAGCTGTAGACATGTTTTATTATTTTATTTGTGATTATAATTTTATTATTATGTATAAGATGTATTATTATTTTTGCAATTTTCAACATTTTCATGCTCTATAATGTATAACAATATACAATATTCTCCAATATGTTGGATGCCATGGGCGCACGGGGGTTCGGTTCCCGCCGGGGCCATGTGTGTGTGGAGTTTGCATGTTCTCCCCGTGCTGCGGGGTTTCCTCCGGGTACTCCGGTTT
>JAOUWY010000035.1:21127236-21143024 GCA_025728095.1 Prietella phreatophila
AGGACTAGATATACACATGAGTGCTCATTAACCAAATGTGAATCAGGTGCAGGTGAACATGTGACTGGTGGTGCAGTTTCTGGTGGGAAATGGAGTCCCGAGTCTCTAAATATGTGACACACAAGAGCATTTTAAATATGGGTACGTCACTAAATAGTGTAACCTGCCATTTATTTTATTATTTATACATGTATTCATTTGCATATATATTGCACTGATTTATTTACTTTCATCATTACTAGTGTAGCGTAAAAAGCATTGAATGCATGTTAATTGAAGTGTGGTTTGGTGCATTCTTTCCTGTCTTAAAATGGCAAAGCACCGAAACAGTTTAACAATCAAAAAGACGACTAGTCGACTATGTATTAGACTGGTAAAAAAACAAAACAAACAAGAAAACAGTATGTACTCATGCAGCTTGCAACTACGTACTGGAGTTTAGTTCTGTGTCCTGAACGACACCTGCATATCTGTGTGGCATCACCGAACAAGTGGAGTGGGTTTGGACTTCTATTCCTTATGACTTACATTAACTTCATAGCTACTTATAACAAAATTAAAGAAGCAACGTCAGACAGCAAACACGTAATATGCCTGTTTGATTACATTTTTAGGATAGGACAGTGCAAAGTGCTTTACTTGCTCTGAAGCCCACCCCCTGGTGGTAGTCCAGGGATCTCATTCGAAGCCAGAACAGTAAGAACTGATAAGAGATCAGGCTCGTCTCCTCTTCCGCTCAGTTCCTCAAAGATCTCTGTCCAGAAGAAATTCATTAAATTCATCCATTTTCATTGATGATAGTTAGAACTAGATACTGAAACTGTGATATATCAGCATTAAGATTGTGAATATATCATGATCTCATGATGCATGTTTGTGCAGTAAATGGAACATATATGGAACTGCTTGTCTCTTCTGCTTGTCTCTTCTAATCTACATGCTAGATTATTTATTCATGATACATTTAACATTTTATGTCTATACATATTTTTTTGTTTTGCGCTTTATTGCTTCCGACTTTGGATTTTTATTGCTCTTGTTTTGTGTCCTGTGTTTCATGTGGATGCCTGTCTGTCTCTATCTGTATGTCTGTTTGTCTGTCTATCTTTGGGTCTGTCTGTCTAAGAAGAATCCCTGGTGTAACTATCGTTAAGTAATTATTAGTAGATCTATCTATCTATCTATCTATCTATCTATCTAGCTATCTATCTATCTCATCTCTCATCTATCATCTATCTATCTATCTATCTATCTGTCTGTCTTTCTGTCTATCTATCTATCTTTGTGTCTGTCTGTCTAAGAAGAATCCCTGGTGTAACTATCATTTACTTAAGTAATTAATGTAGATCTATCTGTCCATCCATCCATCCATCCATCCATCCATCCATCCACCCATCTATCTATCTATCCATCTATCCATCCATCCATCCATCCATCTGTCTTTCTGTCTATCTATCTATCTATCTATCTATCTATCTATCTATCTGTCTTTGTGTCTGTCTGTCTGTCTAAGAAGATTCCCTGGTGTAACTATCGTTTACTTAAGTAATTAATGTAGAGCTATCTGTCCATCCATCCATCTATCTATCTATCTATCTATCTATCTATCTATCTATCTATCTGTCTGTCTATCTATCTATGTGCCAATTCTTTATCTATCTATGTGCCAATTCTTTAATAATTTAATTGCTACAGTAACATCTATAACACTCACTATAACAACTATTGAATTTGACATTAAATCTGACTTCTTAAAATGACCTTTTCCTTGTTACATTTTTGTAGATATTGAAATAAAAAAAAAAAACGAATTAAAATTTTCATAATGTTCCTCCTTTGGTTTGAGATTTGTTGTCAAAACTTCATCAAGACAACGTATCATGTCCCATGATAAAGTATTGCGATAGATGTAGTATTTTGACACGTCAGTCAAAAACTGGTCAGATCTCCTCATCATGCTCTTATCATGTCTTATTTTTATATAATACTGTATAGCAATATGAGTTACAAATTGATTGGCCTTTATAAAGGACCATGTAACAAAATAAGTGTAATTAATTAGTAAATGTGTGCTCACTTTGGATTAGAAGGATGTGTGGTTATAGGTGGGGGTTTCCTGTTTATTTTGAAATAGTTTTATTTATTTTCTTACATTAATTATTAAATATTAAACAGTCACTCTCTAGTCAGAAATGAGTATTCACCTATTCATAACTGTTAATAGAACGTTGGAGTTGATGAAACAGTTTCAAATCAAGGTGCGCTGTGCTCTTTCTGCTGTCAAGAGCTTATACATAAACGCAGCTGAGTCACTACCAGTGAGGGCAACGCTTGACATCATCCTTGGCGTGATATTTACACTGCACATTTGCTCTGAATCCAGGGTGATACAGTTAATTGTTATGGTCTTCTAACCTAAAGATGATTTTGTTTTTGACGTTTGTCACTACAAAAAGATGGAATCTTGTCTGAGAAATATAACCGGGCGAAACTGACTAGGTTTTGTATAGCTAATGAAATAAAACCAGCACTTGGTAGTGGGTGCAAACTTGTGGTCTGTACAGACTTTACATATAACAAATAATAACACATATTAGAGACAAATCCAGTGATTTACAGTTTGGAAAAAGTCATAACAAAAGTGATGAAATATCTAAACAGTCTCAACAAAGAAAGGGTCTCGAAGTGTTATTACATAGACTTTAATACACACCTGCAACCTTTGACTCTAAGTAGTCCTCTAACTCAGCCTCCTGGTGCAGTGCTTCAGGAGAAAGCTGGGGGGCGCCAGGGAAACACAACACTATGACGCTGATATTGTCAAGACTTCCCTGGGGAGCAAGAAAGAGAAGTTATACTATATAACAGGGGTTCCCAAACTTTTCCAGGGCAAGCCCCAGCAAATGGCATTAACATTTGACCGAGGTCCCCCTTTTGCAAGATGTCTTTAAAACACATAAAAAATACAGACTTCTGAATATACCCCCACCCCTTTAAATTAATAATTACATCTTACATCTTTACATTACATTACATTAGGAATTGATTGAAATCCATGCTGATTTTCAGAAACTGGAGCTCAAGCTCGAACTGGGGAACCTATAGCTGTAAGGTGGCAATGTTAGTCACTGTACTGTGTCACCCATGTAACATTTTGAGGCTATAAAATGTAAAGTCTGCCAGTATATGAGCTTAGTGTTTGACATTAAGATTACATCATTATAGCATTTCGCTAAAAGAACACCCCAGGTTACCACTTCTGCTCATTCTGATAATTTATTATGTCATGACTCACATGCAGGTTGTGCCCAGAGCTTGTGAGGTTCTGTTGGCTGTCTGCCGTGTGCCCTGACACTACTCTGTACTAGGTTAAATGTCCTACTTTTGCCCTGCGGCTAAATGTAGATCATCCATTTGTGGCTTAGAGATTTGCTTCGAATCTGTGGTCCTGCCATCACAAAATAGAGCTTACTGACTGTTCTCTAAAGCCTCTCGTAGCCAGTAGGTCATCATTTCTCTTACATAATCATCTAGCTCAAGTCAGACTAATGCAGTCATTGTAGACTTGTGAAAGAGTATGTGTGGGCGTTCAGCCTTCTGTAGTGCTCTAAATACAGTCATGCCAACAAAATATGAAGCATTGGTGTTGCTGGTTTCTAAATGCATCCATTAGCAAAATGCCACAAAATGCCACCTTGCAGTCCTCAAGTGTGAAACAGAAGCCTCGTGGGAGTCATACATTATTTAGAGAGAGGAACTGTTAAGCAATTATAGGTCTAAATTAGGTCTAATAGATAAACGTCCAGCAGTTTGTGTTCTACTTTTTCTTAATTAAGTACAAGCCTACCTTATAGAGACAAAGGTCGATGACCTGAGAGCAGACCTCTCGCAGATCTGTACACACTCGTAGTCGGCTGCGCACGAATGCACAGAGCTCCTCGTTGCTGACTGTGTCCCAAACACCATCACATGCCAGAACTATGAACTCGTCCGCTGGTGAGCGCTCCACGGCTGAGATCTCTGGCTCTGGAGAGACCATCTGCTCAGTAGCTGGGCGCCACTCGACCGACTTGTAGCTGAAGTCGCCAAGAGCTCTGGAAACAGCCAGGGAGCCATTAACGCGCTGCAAAGTGACTGAGCCGCCAGCATTCTCAATGCGCTCCTTCTCTCCAGGACTGAATGGCTTGTGGTCTTCGGTCGAAAACGCCACACACCCGGCACGGCACAGAACTGCCCGTGAGTCTCCGCAGTTTGCAAAGTAGATGTGGTGTGGAGTGATCACAGTGGAGACCACAGTGGTGCCACCGCGCTCCCAGCCCTCACGGCAAGCCATTGCATAGAGGTGTTTGTCCATGAGGAAGAAGCCTTGCCGTATGCCTTCATTAACGTGCTCCACATCTTCCTCTGCCCGGATCTTACCTGTAAGAAGAAGTCAGGATGCATTTACTAGTGCAATAACACAAATCAATTTATGTTAATTATCTTAGTAGCGGATAAATATGAACAATAATTTCACAAATTCTTGAAGTAATGACTGAAGACCATCCACGAGAAACCTGATATACAATATATCTTATTCGTTATCCATCATTTAGAAGATGAAAGAGACTAGAAACGTGACAGTCGGGCTATTAAAATCATATCAAACTGTATCCTGTCTCAATTGTATGTTGCTTTGTATATAAGCATCAGTTATTTCTTATTGACTTCAGGTTACTAAACTGCACCTTGCATTATTAGGGTGGTGTGCTTTTGAACATTGTGAGTTTCATATCAATGCCAGTTAGCATATGTTGCAACATTCCTCTTCTAGGAGTGATGCAATTTACTGTAATTATGCATAGCAAGTGCTGTCAAATACAGCTGATGTTCCCAATGAGTCATGGATATTGAAAGCCGTCCAACAGACTTAACATTTCTTCTCAAGCTCATAATTATTCACCCTGCCGAAAAGAAATGAAGCAATTTAACTGGTTGTAAGAAAGCTTTTAACGCACCTGTACCTAGTATGTGCTCCAGTAGGTTTCGTGAGCAGTGTTGAGCTACTGTGCTGCCAGCATGGCCATCATACACTGCAAAGAAGCCCCAATGAGAGAGCTCTCCACCCAGCTGGGGGAAGCAGTTATGGAAGTCCTCCATGTGGGCCCTCCAGCCTTGCATGCAGCCCAGAGCATAGGTGAGGCCCCAAGAGGCACAGCCCTCTTCAAAATATTTATCCAACACAGGACGTTCAAGATAAGGACTAGGGATGACCCCCTCCTCCTCTTCAGCCTCCTTGCTATCAACTGGCTCACCCCCGCCTCCCCCACGCCCCCCTTTAAAAAAAGAGGTTACTCGTTTCTCTGTCTCCTTCACCAGCTGCCGGACAAAAGCTGGCATTTCCACACTTCCCTTCCTGGATGTTCTCATGCTGTCTTTGATCAGTGTCTAAATCCTCAGGCCCTGTTTCCCAGCCTCCGCCCCTCTGCTTCTCTCTGTGCCTCGGCCGTTGTGTGCTGAGGGCCTTCAGAGCATGACTGATCCTGTTATTCCAAACATCAGCAAATAATAGAGTCCAGGAATCTTGCCCCTTGATAGTCTACCCATCACTGGCTGTGGTCAGGAGCATAACCTATCCGCATTCTTCACCGTTCTGTACAAACTGCTCTGTCGTTGTCTTCGTCCTGCTCTGTCTCTCAGTTCTATTCCCTTCCCTCTCTTCTCCCCAAACCTGTTATTTGCCTGTCGTCCCTATGATTGGCTGAGCTATTTCTGTCCTCAAATCCCTTCCTGCTGCTCCGCTCCTTCCTCCTTGTTTTACACACGCATGCACAATCTCTGTGTCACTGTCACTGGTTCCTTTTTATTCTCTCTTTTCTCTGTTTGTCTCCCTATCTTTTGAACTCTTTCCATTATTATAGACCAGGAGGCCATGCATTGTGGGTATAGATACAAAAAAAAACTATTTTAAATTGAACAAGACCATAGTGTGGACATTATTCAAGGTCGTAATAATGACATTTTAATGAAAAAGGACCTTGGCTTTTAACAACCATACATACAGTGTAGTCAGTAAAGAAATGGAAGTCCCCGTTTTCACAAGAACATAAGAGAATGCCAATGGATGACTGGATTATATAACATCCAAACATGCGCAGAAATTGTAGAATTTCCTAATAGACGAATGGAAACAGAAAGCTCTATTTCATGTAAGATGCATCGGAGACAGATTCATTCAAGGAACACGGTTCATGTTCTGCACCGCATCCAGCCTGGGGTTTATTCAAACATAAAGATAGATGATTTTTCGGGACACAACAAGGCTATTTTTATCCATCTGACTCATCTCTGTGGCCTGATTTTGGCAAAATGTTGACTGCACTGAAACATTATTGAAATGCTTGCACAATCTTAAAAGAATATTCCCCTCTTTATAAATGACCTATAATAATCATATCATATCAAAGATACATTTTTGCTACATTGCCATGCAATTGATTTGACAAGGTGTTTTTTTCTTCCCCATTTCAGTTCAGTTTTTATTTGTTTTAATAGGAAATGAACATGACCCACAGCTGGAAAAGAGCAGGTAACACATATTTTCTACAGAGGTGTTGGGGTCGGCTGGGGAAAGGTCCAGCCATACATATTCTATACCACTTATCCTTTTCAGGGTCATGGGGAACCTGTAGCCTATCCCAGGAAGCATCGGGCACAAGGACACCTTGGAGAGGGTGCCAATCCATCACAGGGCATAAAATCACTTACACACTCACACACCCATTCATACACTATGAACACTTTGGACATGCCAATCCGCCTACCATTCATGTCTTTGGACTGGGGGAGGAAACCGGAGTACCCAGAGGAAACCTCTGCAGCATGGGGAGAACATGCAAACTCCGCACACACATCGAACCCCTGACCCTGGAGGTGTGAGGCGAACGTGCTAAACAGTAAGAAAATATTTATAATGTAATAGCAATTCACCCAGAACATCGACTCAAGTACCTGTGGAATCCTCACATGTGTCAAGATAACCTGAAAAGTCTCTAACTCTGAATACAGCCCATCATTTGCAAAGATATGACAAAAAATAAATTGGGATTTGGTTGAACAAGTCATCATTGTAAAGAACAAGACCCATTTCAATGTTCATTAATTATTCATGGTTGGCATTTAATCTTTTACCAACATCCCTAGAAGAGCATTGATTAGCTGTTATTATTGCTGGGTAAAGCAGGTTAAGGACCTACAGCTTCAGCACTTCTCTTCACACAAGCACGTGTTGAAATCCTAGAGCTCTGAGTGGCTCTGGGAAGAAGAAACTGGGAGTGGTTTTGTGTGTAATGGTGTCTGGTGTGTGTGTGTGTGTTTGAAGATGGGGTGTCCAAATGGTGGGGGATATAATTAGGTCTGGTCGGCTCTTTACTGCTGACCGTGCTGGGGTGGCCAAAAAAAGCCTGCTGGGTCTGAGGAGTGCAGGGAGGAGAGGGGGTTTGGCATGAAAACAGCAGAAATGGCCAGCAAAGGTGAGACACCGCCATACGACTCATGAACTGGAACTGAACTCGCATAATATATAGAAGAGAGTATGATGCTATTGTGATTATACGTGTAGTAACAGGTGAAAGGGTTTTGGCAGCACTTTGGCAGCAGTGTTTAGCGGAATTACAATAAGACTGTTGAAGGGTCAGTTCATCACAGCGGGCTCTCTTACAGGATATTGGCAAGCAGAAGGGAACTGATGGATGGATTACCTCTAGGCATTGGGCTCTAGGATATACTGTGCTTCTTTTGAATGTGATGTTTGAGTAAAAGAGGTCAGATCCCACTCTGTGACTTGTTTCGGCTGTGCCACCAGACGACTCATTGGAGTGATTTAATCTGGCCCAGCCATGTTAGTCTGAATTAAGAGGTTTGTCAGCTTAGCTATGGGTCTTGCCCGAAGACCTGCTCTATTGTATATGTGAGCTTCCAAGAGATTGCATCTGAACTCTCACCCTGGCCTTCCACATGTGCTTGCCATGGCACAGATTTGCACATGCTTGCTGAATAATTACAAGTGGCAGCTGTTTGGATCTGTTAGCTTAAGGTGCAGAGATATTAATGGTACTTCACACAGAGCTGCTGTACCATGTACCTCTGCACTCTTATGAATGAGAAGAACATCTGTTGATCTGTTGTTGCTGTCTTGTTGTCTTCTTATATGTGATATACATGTCACTGGGGCTAATGCTACACACAGGCTACATGGTATAATTATAGTTGTCTGCATACAGTACATGAAAATGTGGGCTGTTGGAAAATGTGTGGACGAGAATGAAAAGTGTTGTTCTCAAGGCCAGATCATTTATAGCTACAAGCAGAGAGTTTTACATTTGTTCGTTTGTTTATAACCTTCATAATAATTCAATGTTACAATCCGAGCAGTTTTACTATCTTGACTGGTCTGATTTCATGCACGATAAAACCATTAATATGAGGTCTGAGGCTCAAAGTCTAAAGTACTAAAGATCGGTATCTTGAGTACTTTAGGAATCCTACTGTTCATTTGAGATTATTGTAATTATTTGTAAGCATCACAAAGAAGCCATGGCTTGATAGTAGAGCTACAAAATGTGAAAAATAACAGTATATTATGATTATTAATAAAATATCATTGTTTAATTCTTGATTCTATTTGGACAGATGGCCGCCTATTTTTTGTCTTATTACAGTAACTTCAAGAAAGAGAAAAAAGCGTGGTGTGGGATCGACTGGTTATAATTGCTAAAATGTAATGATAACAGAAACTGGAATCTTCTTTTGTGTACATTAAATGTAACTATAATGGATAAAAATGACATGTTGTTCTTTAATAATAATAATAATAATAATAATAATAATAATAATAATAATAATAAAGTTAGCCTTTTGGGATGCGCTGTTATAGGAAAATATTCAACTTCTGACTGGCAGTGGTAACCCGCTTCATGTTGGGTCACATCATGTAGCAATCATGATATGATATGACTTGCAATGTGTGAAAAACAACTAGATTAATTTTACCCACTTTTACCCATTTATTTTATTCCAATGCAATTTTTGATTAAAAATACCCTCAAGAAAATATCTAGAAGCTCTGGAATTGGTTAAAATGTATTAACACAATTAAAGCAATTATCGTTTGGTATCCTAGTTAAATTTGAAAAATGTAAGGTTTTGGTATTCCAAATACCAATATTGCATTACCACTAACAAACAATATACAGTCAGCTCCATAAGTATTTGGAAGGGACAAAGTTTGGACAGTAACCTTGCCTCTGTACAAGATGTACAACTTGTAAGAAAGTGTGAACTTTAAGCTGTAATTCAAGGAGTTTAACAAAAATATTACATTGATTGTTTAGGAACTACAGACATTTTTTGCATAGTCCCTCCATTTTCACAGGCTCAAAAGTAATTGGACAAGTGACTGATAAGCAATTTAATTTTTTCACAATCTTCACAATTTCAATTGTGGACAAGCTGATAAAAGGTCTGGAGTTGATTCCAAGTGTCAAATTTGCATTTGGTAGCTGTTCATAGGAAATGTCAATATGTGGTCTAAAGAGGTGTCAACGCAAGTGAAGGAGGTCATCATTAGACTGAAAAAACAAAACAGAGAGCTAACAATTCAGAGAGGTAGAATAAACTTTAAGAGTAGCCAAATCAACAATTTGGTACATTCTTAAATAGAAGGAACACACTGGCGAGCTGAACAACAAAAGTCCTGGAAGATTACAGAAGATAACTTAAGTTGATGAATGCAGAATTCTTTCCTTGTTGAAGAAAAATCCCTTCACAACACCTAGCAACGTCAGTAACACTCTGGAGGAGGTATCATTGTTAAAGTCTACAGTCAAGAGAATGTACTTTAAATACAGAGAGTTTACCTCAAGATGCACTGGTAACACTCAAGAACAGAAAGGCCAGATTAGACTTTGCTAAAAAAATAAATAAAACCTCTCACAAAAAGCCTGCCCAGTTCTGATGTGAGAATAATTTGTACCAGAATGATCGTAAGCGAAGAATATGGAGAAGGAAAGGAAGGGCTCATTTACCAAAGCATATCACATAATGTGTCAAACATGGAGGAAGGACCAACTGAAGGCAGCTATAGTAAAGGTGTGACAAAGCATCTCACGTGAGGAAACTCATCATTTGTTGATGCCATGGGCCACTGACTGCAAAGGATTTGCATCCAAGTATTAAAAATAATTCTAATGTTTATGATTATGTTGGCTTGTCCAAATACTTTTGAACCTGTGAAAATGGAGGGCAGAAAAATGGCCACAATTCCTAAATTGTTAATTGAATATTTTTGCTAAACCGCCAAATTAAAGCTGAAAATCTACACTTCAATAACATCTTGAGTGCCTCATTTGAAATCCATTGTGGTGGTTTACAGAGGCAAAATTACCAAAGTTGGGTCAGTGTCCAAATACTTATGGACCTGACTGTATTGTGTAGCCTTACTTGCTAGAACACTATCCATTTAGACCAGGAAATAAATCATGGCATTGTTGCTTTTCTGTAATCAGAAAGTGTTATTTTCCTTTTGTCAGTGGTGGACCTGTTATATTGGCGGAATGTGGGAAAAACGGGACTGGTGTTCACAGGGCTTGTGGTGGGCTTGGCCTGCCTGTTTCAGCTCAGTGCCATCTCTCTGCTGTCCAACCTGGGCCTCGGCATCATGGCCTTCACCCTCCCTGTACGTCTCCTCTTCAAAACAATGGACCTGGTCCGTCTTAACGATGGAACTCATCCGTTCCAGTAAGTATATAAACAACAGTATGGCTTTTCATCTCTTACATTAAAGCATCCATAAACAACTGTTCCCTCACTTACTCTTAAAGGCAGTTAAAAAAATAAATAAATCAGTGTGTCATGTTCCTGAGAATGCACAAAGCGTAAACTCCTTTCCTGAAGACTTTGCCAAGTTGAAAAACTTGCAGCTTTATCTCTGATACTGTATATAAATGTTAAATAAACCAAACCTCACAGAAAACTTCACCATATCAATGATTACACGTTTTTAGTTGTTTTTNNNAGATTATGTGGAGAAACCTCCCACCCCACATGCAAGTTAGTTTCTGATCAGATTCGAGAATTCAGCAGTACTGTGGAATAAGGGAGAATTAGTTAGGATGTGGAAATTGCCACAAAATTGAGGTTCTGAAAATCAACCTAAGATCCTTTCTGTCACTCAAAATCAGGAAATGCCATCTGATAAATCAAAATGTCAGCTGATATTAGGTTCTTCAGATCCTAAGGATGTTGTATATGATAACATGATAGCACTTAATGGAGTTTGGATGAATTCCAGGACATTCTTTTGTCACCTATCTAATTATATCTTGTTCTTCTCTGTTACTTAAAAGGTCCTATTTGGACGAGGACAGCACTTTGACAGACGAGACCACGGTTCGTGTTGTGGAGAAGATTGTGCTCCTGATCGCTACTTTAATCACAGAGTTGAAGAGACTCTTCTTCATCAACAGTATTATAGACTCGCTGAAGGTCTGAATGCATGAGAAAACGCACGCTATATGCACAGTTATAAAGCACAAGCTGCCCCACTTCAAAAAACACAGGGGAAGGATATGATAAAAGACCAGATAAGAACCACTAACAGTCTTTAAGAAGAATTAAAGAGTTCGACCTTTTGTAGCGGAAAAAGAAAAAGAATAATACACGAGATGAGAGACACAAATGTAGCTGCTATTTTATATTTTCACTCATATAAGCCTCATATCAGTATTATTTTCTCCTGCTAAAGTTTTGTTATTTGTTCAAAACAGTTAAAATTATTCACTTTCACTTGGTAGTTGCTGCTAGCTACCATGCCACCAGTGTACTGATACCGAGAGTGGAAGCTAAGTCGTTATATAGGTTATGATAGCTAGATAACACTACAGACAAGAGTTTCAGTGACATGGAAGATGAAATTGCATATTTTATTAACATACAACTACTTGGCTATAATGAATGTTCCAAAACTTTAGCTAGGTTACTAGCTAGCTTCTAAGTGCTATACTAATGACTGTAGTTTTAGGTCTTGCTATTTTCTAATTCAAATAGCTTGCTAGAAAATTCCAGAAGCAATATAGTTGTAAATATAAATAAGTTTAGAACCGATGCACAGACATGTTTCAAATTAAATATGTTATAACCTGTTCTAAAATAAATATATTTTTATTTTTATGTCTAATAGTTTATTGTGCTGCTGTACCTGTTGACCTACATTGGGGTAAAAGCCAATGGTCTTACACTTGTGATTGCTGGTAAGAGCTTTCTGTCTGATGATAAGCTGTTTACGTAACTTTTTTTGTTTTTGAATTCACTTGTCTTGTGAGTTACATACAACCCCAATTCCGAAAAAGCCGGGACAGTATGGAAAATGCAAAAAGAAATGTAAAAATTAATTATATATTTGAAACTATACCCTCATTTCAAATCTGATGACTGCAACACACTCCAAAAAAGTTGGGACAGTCGACTGTTTACCATTCTGTAACATCAAATTTTCTTTTAATAACACTTATTAAGCATTTGGACGCTGAGTGAAGACACCAGATGGTTGAGTTTAGCATGCAGAATTTTCCCCATCAATCCATTAGGCATTTCTTCAGCTGCGCAGCTGAATGTGGCTTTTGTAGCCTTATTTTGCGCTTCATAATGTGCCACATGTTCTCAGTCAGAGACAGGTCAGGACTGCAGGCAGGCCATGCTAGCACCCACACTCTCTGCTTACTCAACCATGGTCTTGTAATCCGGGCAGAATGTGATTTGGTGTTGTCCTGTTCTGGATGGCAGCATATGTTGCTCGAAAATGTGTACATACCTTTCTGCATTAATGCTGCCCTCACAGATATGCAAGTTACCCATGCCATGGGCACTGACACACCCTATACCATGACGGTCCTTTTCCTCTTTGGACCGGAACACAACGTTTGTTTTGTCCAAAAACTATTTGAAATCTTGATTTGTTGGACCACAAAACACAGTGCTGCTGTCCATCTCAGATGAGATCCAGCCCAGAGAACTCGGCAGCGTTTCTGGACAGTGTTGATGTACGGCTTCTGCCATGCATAATAAAGCCTTAACTTGTATCTGTGGATGCAGCGACGAAGTATTCCTGAGAACATGTCAGAATATCCATTACAGACTCATGACGGTTTTTAAGACAGTGACGTCTGAGGGATTGGAGATCACACGTATTCAGAAGTGGTTTTCAGCCCTTTACATATCGAGATTTGACCGGATTCCTTGAGTATTTTAATTATATTGTGCACTGTAGAAGGTGAAATGCACACAAAATCCTACTGATTTGTCGTTGGGGAATGTTCTTCTCAGAGTATTGGATTATTCGTTGACTGTTAGCAGATCGCCGAGCCTCGACCCATCCTTGCAGTTGAAGGACTATATACTGTGATTAGATGATTGCCTCACCTGTTTCACATCAGCTTCTTATTTCAACTTGTCACGTCGCTATTAGTCCTAAATTGCCCCTGTGCTGACGATTTTTGGAACGTGTTGCATGCATCAATTTATAAATAAACATTTACCTTTGTTAGATTTCCACCTCACAGGACTCTACCTTGTACGCCTTTCAGATCTCCGTCATGCCTTCCAGCCTGTTTTACCATTAACTTCTATTAACTTTTGTAACTTTTAGTTCTGTGCTGCTATGATCTAGAAATTGTGGTCTGCTGCAGAGTCAGGCCCCTGGAGAGTCCGAAGTGAACACACACACATTGTACACATTGATAACAACAGTGCGTGGACAGTTTCTACTGGTCCAGGTGTTACAGACAGATTTAGTCAAAACACACAGCACATAGTTATGACACAAAATAAGTCCCATGTCATGTTGACACGGAAATACATAATAATATAATCAAGGATAGAAGTTGATCAGCTTATTCAAAGAGGTAACTAAATGATTACATTCATCATATATTTGAGAGCAGTTCATAATATAAGATGGTACATAATATAAGAGAATTTCATTTCAACCTTCAAAAAAAAACCTATGCAGTTGATTAGGTAAAACATCAAATACCTTGTTTTTATAAGTTTTTTGTTTAAATACAAGTCAAAGTACATTTACAAATCACTCATCTTTGTTTTTATTAGCATTTTCCATACTGTCCCAACTTTTTCGGAATTGGGGTTGTACATAATTCTTTTTGCTTTCTTTGCTTTCTCCAGGTGTGATTTGTGCTTTCTCTCTGCCTCTGGCATACAGACTTCAGCAGGTAAGTTTTTGAGGAAATTACATTATTCATAATTCAGTGTCTTAAGCTATTCCTGTCATAACTTTCAATACTTTTGACAGGAACGGATTGACAGGATTATCAGTGCAGTCCAGTCATTGGTGACAAAAACAAAGGAGATGTAAGATCTTGATTTTAATGACATAAACAATTCCACTGCATAAACGTTCCTTATAAAACATGATTAGTTCTCAACCAGTCTGAGTGAGTGATAATTAATATATTACTATAACCAGAAAGATTTTATTTATAATAAAGGTTTATTGGACTATTTTGAAGGTATAACTGTAATTTACACCATTTTCCCTGGTCAGCATGATACAAGGCTATTGTTGCTAAAATATCATGAACATGCAAACTGGATAAACTATTCTTTTAAGCCAGTCCTGGTCCATTTTGATTCAGTCCATATCAAGTTTGACATTAATATCATAATAATGGATTAAATGCCCTTTTTCTTGACATCAATCTACACAATAGCCATTAATGACAAAGCAAACACAAGTTTTTAGAATTTCTTGAAAACTGAAATTTCTCATTTAGATAAGTATTCAAAGACTTTATTCACTACTTCGTACAGTAAAAGCACTTCTGGCAGCAATTACAGCTTCCAGTCTTCTTATATTAATGGGCTTTTATCTGTCTTTGTTTCCCAGAGTGGAGCTTGTGATGTCATTAGTCAAAACTCCTCCTCCGGCTCCAGCTCCTGTGCCTGCTCCTACACCCAAACCCAAACTCAAGACCAAATAATGCAGCTAAGGGATGGAGGGAAGAAGGACATAGTCTTATTTTACAGTTATGGCTGGGAGGTATTATTGATGTAGGGTGACATACTGTAAGAAGTTGAATGACAGACATTTCTTTATGGTGCTAGGAATGTATTGGAATTTACTACAGTAGTTCTGCAGCTGGCCTCTATGACTGCAAAAAAAAAACCAAACAAACCAAAAAACAAAAACAAAACATGAATCAGTAACCTTGGAAAATAAAGGACTTGGTGGGAAATCCCCAACACACCCAAGTGTAAATGAACTGTAACAATGGAATTAAAGAAATCCGTTTTAATGGCAGGTTATTATGTGACTTTTAGATTGCTTTGGGCTTAATTTTTGGTGTAATGTTATCCCACATGGGGGGCATGGTGGTGTAGTGGGTAGCTTTGTTGTAGTACGGCTCCAGGGTCCAGGGTTTGATCCTGCACTCAGGTCATTGTGTGGAGTTTTGTGTGTGTTCTCCCCATGTTTTTTGTGGGTTTTCTCTGGGTTCACCAGTTTCCTCCCAGAAACATGCGGGTAGGTCTAAATGAGTTTGCAAGTGCATGCGTGTGTGTGTGTGTGTGTGTGTGTACGTGCATGGTGCCCTGAGATGTTCAATGTTCTTGTGATCCGCCTCTGGATCCATGATGATCTTGACCAGAATAATGTGCTTACCCACCTTAGATGAACTCTTTTATTTTCTCTCTCTCTCTCTCTCTCTCTCTCTCTCTCTCTCTCTCTCTCTCTCTAT
>JAOUWY010000035.1:21156480-21171437 GCA_025728095.1 Prietella phreatophila
ACTGATGATTGTGTGTGTGTGTGTGTGTGTGTGTGTGTGAACAAGACTGAAATACACAGTCTATAGGAACTATGTGAAATACGATTATTATTATTATTCTTATTATTATTTTTAATAAGGAATAAAAGGAATAAAACATGACAGGGTGTGCTGTTATAGGAAAATAATCAATGGCAATCAGTAATTGTTATATTCCTCTAATAACATAGCAATTTACCAATAATCACTATGATTTTATGTAATAAAGAAGGACATGTAAAACCAGTTAATCAGTTTATAGTTACTTTTAATATTGTTGAATGACAGTGTTGGCAAAGCAAGTTAGTTCCTTATGTTATCACATACTACGTAATAGCAGCCATAAACAGTCATTTTTTCATTTTCTCTCAGAGTTCATTTAAAAATTGCAACTTGTCATGTTACTGAGAAACGGCAAAGCACAAATTCCTCTTCTGTGTCAGAAAACCGACAGTTACATCTTTTTACAGCTCTTAAGCACTGCCACAGGAAACGCATTTCATAAATGTTAAAACTTGACCAACAATCAACAATTACACACTTTAAAAAAAGTTCTGTTTATGTGGCGCATCCACCATACACATCCCTGTGAATGAGCGCTTACTGCTGTATATAAATAACAATGTATTAGAATATATACATTTATAAACCTGTGATCTTATAGCTGCACTATTGTCAGAGCTGCCATTATATGACATTAATCAAAATCTTCTGATCATTCAAATTTGAGAACTGAACAGTGTTATAGTATACACTATAGTATAAAAAAGTGCCACAACACTAGGAACGTTTCTAGCACTAGTGCTACCTTGTTAGAAGGTTACTGTACGTGCCTGACCAAAGGCAGATCATAATTCTAGATGGGTAGAAAGGTCAGTGCCAGACCTCAGAGAAACCCAAGTCGAATAAATGAATAACTTATTATTCCACATGATGGTCTGATTAACAGAATGGCATGTGCTTCATTGAGCTTTTCCCGTGCTTGACCTACAATATTAGTCTATTACTAGAATGAGAAATTAATAACTGACACATCTATAAACTTGTTTCATTTCTGTTTCACGTATTATTGAAGAGAACTGGTCTGATTGGTCCCGTTAATATTATTATTATATCATTAGGATATAATAATTTTATTAAATGTTAATATTATACTAAATTCATAAATAATGGCTTTGATAAGTTTAAAACCCTGTTGTACACAATCGACAAGCTCTTAAAGTCCACCCGTATTCTGTCACAGGCATGACAGATTCTTGAAACTGTTCAATAAGAAAATTGACTTCACTGGTTTACCCATTCCTTGTCTTCTGTACACATGTCTATCCAGCGGCAAGGCAATATTTCCACGATGAGGACCACCACATGCTCAAAACTGTTCTAACTCCAGTCCCTAAATAGCCTGGTGGTAATGTATCCAATTACCAGCTTAATTTCTCATTTTATGTTCTTAGACAAAAAAAATTTACAATGCACAAAACTACCTTTCTGCCCCCTCCACCCCCTTGATTTTCTCCCTAATTTAGGAGGTCAATTGCCACCCACTATTTAGGTCTCCCCTATCATACAACAGCTACCAATCTGGGAAGGTGAAGGGTCTCATGTGTGACTCTGGAGCCAGTGGTATCTCGATGCTCCTGGGTCTTTTGAGATGCTCAGTCATAAAATTTTACTTAATTGCATGGACAAGTTCTTGGGCATATCAAGAACAGTGATGAATTGGTTCTGGGATCGACAACTCCGTTTCCCAGAACATGCTGCAGCCTACAAACGTGGCCGCCATGGACTACACTTCCCAAAACCCACAGACTTTGTCCAGTTCACCTGAATTCTAATCACACACACCTGAACACAATCATATCCACACAGTATATAAGGACTCCAGTTCCACACTCACACTCACAGCAAAGTAATGCTCAGTGTGTATTTATTTTAATTTACCAATACTTTATTTCCCAGTATTGTTATTCAGGTATTGATGTTTGCTGGCCATTGGCTGTTTTTGGATAACATTTTTGAACACTGTTTTGGATTTGTTTGCCAGCCCCTTGTAATAAAACCTTAAAGTGCATTTGCATCGTCTTTGCCTCCATCTCATGACATGAAGCATAATGATTAAAACAATGTCTTCTGTTTAATTTAGAATGATGAATGTAGTCTAACTTGCTACAGGTTTTAAAAAAAAAACTTTTCAGAGTTGATTTATGGTTGGGATGTGGAGTTATTAGCATTTTTATCAGCAATAAAACCACACTCCCATCAAGTCTCATTATTATTTTAACCAGCGCCGCTCCCATGCAAATCTCACAAGTTACACCATTGTTTCCGCCAGTTAATTTGAATCTTGCCTGACTTCGTGAAAAGACTTTGACATTGGAGCATTTGTAATTAATTCTAGGCCAGCTTGATCTGGCCAATAAAAATATGCCCTTTTTTGGTCCATATTAAATGAGATACATTTTTGGCAGTCATCTTTTCTACATATCTTCAAGCGACATGTTAAAAACTTTAACTCTAGTTAAATCTAGATGTCCTTTGAAATGATATATCTTTAAACCTCCTCCAACACACACATTCGAAAACATACTGTGTTCCAAACACAATACAGCAAGTTCTCGCTCTGTTGCCAGTATTGAATGATCAGTTCAACATATCATGGTTCAGATTTCTTCATTTCCATCTGTCAGTACTCCTTTGAATTAGTTTGGATGAACATTGCCATTCAGGCAGTTAACTGCCTCCTACTTCAACACATGTATACGTCTTGCCACCATGAAAGGGTTTTTTTTTTTCTTTTTTTAAAAATAATTTTCTCTTTCACCCTTCCCACTTAATATTTAATGTGTCAATTTCTTATCTCTCAACTACCTCCCTCAGCCTCTTCCCTTCCTTTCTGTCCTGACTTTAAGCGACATGAATTGAAGCAAGCCCTTGAATATGTAAGAGACGTGGTTTAAGATTTGAAAAAGTGCGTGGGTTCAAGTATTGGTGGGTTAATCTCCACTAGGCTTCTGTTTATGATCTCCTAACTTTTTAGACAATTCTACAGGGTCACTGCTGTCCAGACCTTGAATTCCTAGGATTCCTAATAGACTCAGAGATGCCTCTTTTTGCCCTTTTAATTCCTTATTGTCATAAGGCCTCACTCACTGAGTGACCTGGAGATAGGACCACGGTGTTGCTAGACAAATATAGAGTTACTCTAGTGTCAGATCTGTCTTCTAGATGCCACCATGCTAAAGAAGAGAGAACAAAAGGACCATGATCTCCTTGACCTGTGATCTCTGGTTTCTTGATTACGTAAACTGGACTTCACTACAGAACCATATTCTTTACTCTTTGTTGTTCCAAATTCAGTGGACACTATATCCGAAGCCATTGCAACCAAGTATAACTGATTTGTAATGGTCTATTAGCTCTGTGTAAGGTGTCCCCTGTCCACTCTGCATGCTAAAAGCTAAATAAAGCCCTACAACTGAAGAAGCTTTTTACAAATCATTACATGAGTATGAATTCACATTAGAATTTCCCATGAAAGGTTATGAGAGCGATAAAGGCATTTAGGCCTTAAGGCAGTAGATATGATCCATTGTGTACATATGGGGGATGTTGGGAGTGTTTATGGACTGAGCAGGAAGAAGAGCAGACAGCCCTGAGTTCTCTCACCAGATCTCGCTGGATGTCCACCAAGACAGGGCAATGACCATGATTTTGGGTCTAACATCAAAGTGGGAGAGGAAGTACCTTCTTTCCATCTCGCCCTCCCTTACTACACACATGCATATGCACACAGCTGAAGGTCAGTTTTCAGAATTTTCCTACGCAAGACTGAAATCTTGCTGCTTTTCCATGTCATTTTTAAGTCCAAAAAATCCTTAGCCCTAAAAGGTTCTACTCTGGAGCTGATAAAATTAACGATGATAACGCAGCACACAAAGCTTTCAACTCTATCTTAGTGAGTCCTGTAGCTTTAGAACAAAGATTTACATTTATGACATTTGGCAGACACTCTCATCCAGAGCAACTTACATTTATCTCATTTAAATGACTGAGCAGTTGAGGGTTAAATGGCTTGTTCAAGGGCAGCTTTGTGGTGCTGGGATTTGACCCCATGACCTTCTGACCAGAAGTCTAACATCTTAACCATGAGCTACCACTTCCCCATGCAGATGAGTGTGTTTGCCATGGTTTCATGCTTCCTTTCTATGTTGCATGATACAACATTAGTCTTAACTGCGGAGAGCCGTGTGGATTTTTTCCCTCTCTGCCCAGGTGTGTTAGACGCCTGCTGTTGTTTATCTCCCTGCTGTCTGTAGCACAATGGAGGTAGAATCTATCAGGCTGGCGCCAGCTGTCCCAACACACTGATCTGCATGCGGCTTAAAGCCACAGCCAATCTAAGTCCAGACAGGCGGAGGCTGAACGAGGATCAGCAGCAAGGCAGAAGCGATAAGACTGTCTCAGTCTGTTAAACACAGACAGCGCTATGGGGAACTTTCACCAATAAAAAATGCTCTTAGAAAACTATCATCTGAGGGAAGAGTTATTTCAATTGGCTAGCTGATGTTTTTAAGATTACAATCTGATGCCTCCTCAATTTCAGCTCAGAAGATTCAGAGGGGGTTATTTGTAGAAATGTATAAAATAGTGTTGCTGCATTTAATGCTACATGCATGCTCAGAATCGACATTCAACCCTCTTTAGGAATTTCAGGCATTGTTATTAATGAGTGGTACCAGCATTGCTGTCTCTCATCTCTCGAGTCACTGGTTCGATCCTGATCTTGGTTACTCTCTGTGTGTTTTTCTGTGTCCTTGTGGGTTCCCTCGGATCTCTCTGGTTTCCTCCCAAAAAACATGCAGATGGAGTGGATATGTCACAGTAAATTGCCCCAAGACGTGAATGAGTGTGTAAATGCATCGTGTCCTATGAGGTACTGGTGTCCCATCCATTAGTAGAGTGTATTCCCCTCTCACACCCACTGTTCCTGGGATAGACTCTGGATCCACTGCCACCCAGTTACTGACAATGGATGAATGACCTTGAATGTTGAGTGGACTGTACCATGCCAGGCTACTCTGGGCCCTCATTCTCATGACAACAGCATCAATCATCATCATGCTGGGGAATTTCACAAATGTTTACGTAACTATTTATAATCATATATTTGCATTGGAGTGGTAACATATTTTGCACAGGGTGAGAACCTTTCAGTGTTCCTGCTGGTCTGTCCAGCATGAACTGCAGGGGCAATGAAATGGAATTGAAACTATGTCCAAATTAGGGGACGTTACATGCTCTTTAACATACTCATGGTCAAATAAAGGCATCGTCGTGGGAGAGCTTATGGAGCACATATTCCAAAGATCAACCTTGTTTAAGGTTTTGAGTTGATATAATGTAAAAATAAAAATGTAGTGTGTCATTATGTCCATAAATGGAAATAATAGTAGCTATGTTGGAAATTGTTCCCCCTGTTCCTTTCAAATGGCGTAGTGCGTTCAAGGTTTTTAAAGGACCCTAACTTATGTTACTTTGTGGAATATATATAAATATTTATTTTTTCTTAGCTAGATTCTGAGAAGATATACCCCATTGACCCCTTTCAATCTGGCTTTCGTCCTCTCCATAGTACTGAAACTGCCCTCTTATGCATCTCCAGTTCTCTTACTATTCTTCTATTACTTGATCTTAGTTCCTCTTTTGATATTATCTGTCATGACTCTCTTGCCTCTCAGATATTGGTGTCATGGGTGCTGCTCTTTCCTGGATTACTTCAGATCTCACAGATATACAGTTGTACACATCTATGCAGGATTGTTGCCTGCTGAATCTCTGAAATTAGGTGTCCCTCAGTTCTTGGACCGCTACTATTCATTATAAATATACTGCTTTTGGGTCAACTTATTCACCGCCACGGTTTCAGGTACCACTGTTATGCTGATGACATTCAAATCCATACAGCCTGTAGATCTGCTCCCACTCTACACACTATCAGCATGTGCAAATGAAATCAAAGGAAGGCTTAACTCCAACCTTTTCAAACTGAACATGAACACAAAACAGAGATTATTATTTATTGAGACAGCAACACTTACTAAAATTGTCCTTTATGACCTTACTTGTGACATTAATAGTACTCCCATTAAACCATCCAGTACTGTAAAAAAAAAATTGTAGGCATCATCTTTGATCTCTCCTTCACCTTTGAAGCTCATAAAGAAGCTCATTTCTAAAATTGGATTCTTTCACCTTCGTCGCATTGCTCGGCTCCGTCCCTTCATTAGCCTCAAAGACTGCTGAACCACTGGTTCATGCATTTATATCCTCACGTCTTGACTACTGCAATGCTCTCCTCATTGGTTTACCAGTTAATTCGATTGCTAGGTTGCAATATATTCAAAACTCTTGATGCTAGACTTCGTACATGTACCAAGCGCACAACTCACATTACTTAATTAATGTGTCATAAGTCATATTAATGAATGCTAATAATTTGCACTGCTTACCAGATGGCAAACATAACTAGCTTAACAAAATTTTAGTCTTTAAGTGTGTTTAGGATTTTGAGTCATATATTCATAAATGTTTATAATCCTTACTGCTAATGCAAGCCAACAAAAGCTCATGTTTTTGTGATTTCCAAGAGGTCATAGTCATCAATGCTGATAATTTTCATTGGTAGCTATAGACTAAATAGAATGACTTAAAAGCTGTCAAATTCATAAATGTTTATAATGCTTACAACCATCATTGTTAATGTTAAGCTACCTGGCAAAAACAAGCTAACCTGATAGGATTCAGAATAATTCCCATCCGACTCTGACAGGCTTCTTGCTCAGGTTTCGGCCTGAGAAATATTAGACGTGTGAACTGAAGTTTGGATACTCTCACACAGTGACAAGATGGAGACTAGCTCTGCATGTCAGAGCCAAAGAAAACTGCCAGGCCCCCTTCAAAAATCCTAAAAGAGGCCAACCTTTCTTGACCTTAAAAAGTCCTGCAATAGCAGAAGCCAACTTCTGTATTTAAAGTGAAAGTGAATTCAGGAGACAGTTCTTTTTCTTTTCTTTTCTTTCTTCAGGTCAGATATAGCTTTCCTTCCCGTTTCTGTATTGTATTAGAACAATGGACAGTTGACCCCTTATAGGCTTGACTGGGTTTCTGGCCTTTAGAGGTTATTGACCAAAATAAATCGTCTGTGTAGCTAATTGAGGATGGGGCCACAGAGAGGCACTGTAGCATGAAGGTGCTCATTTGGACAGGGCAACAGGTGAAGCGTAATGTATTTAATGATATCCTGACAGTCACCTGAAAAACTGTCCCAAATTCTGTATTCTGTCCCAAATTATTAATCGGATCTTAGTGAACTTTGACCTGTAAGGAATGATCACGTGTTTTTTTTTTCCTAGGTTAAATAACTACTACACTTCGTCACAGATGTACTTTCACTTTAAAAACATTTTGAACTTTGTTGTTCCTTTAAACTTAAAGATGAAATACTTGCAGTTCATCCAGAAATGAAATGTACACAATTTAATTTATTCCCAAATATTGTTGACCAAGCAAGACGAGCTTTTCAAGATTTGGGGATGGGTGGCCTAAAGTTTTACTTTTATTACTTTTATAGCATGTATCAGATGCCCAGATGTTCATCAGTGTTTTAAATCTGATGCGGGCAACTGAAGAAAGTCAGTGGATGGAGCATGGGGTGTTGTGGGAGAACTTTGGGAGGTTGAACACATGTCATGCAGCTGCATTCTGGTTCAGTTACAGGGGTCAGAGTGCACACAGGTCTAAACCAACCAGTAGCGAGTTGCAATAGTCCAGTCTCGAAATGACAATGGACTGAACAAGCGCCAAGAAAGATTTGATAGCTGATTGTCCACGATTACCTCAAGGTTGCAAGCAGTGAAAATCTATTAAGCCTATGAAAGCATTTTAAGGTGGAATTGTACATTAGGACTGATTTGGAATATAGTGTTTGATATGTATTATGGTTTATTATGCTATTTAATGAAATGGTAAGTTGAAAAGTTTTAAGGTGATCATTTAGTGAAGACTATGAGCTTTTCTGAGGCCCTGTACTCAGGGCTAAAGTTTGTTTTTCCCTCCATTTTTATCACTCCGTTTTCAAATAAATCTGTATACATGTAAACAGGGCCATAGAAAATTAGCAAAATCATCCCAGGCATACGTTTACATTTCATCTCTGGCCAAACTATTTCTTTAATAGAAAATTTACTTCAGTATTACCTTCAGTTTTCTAGAAGTTGCTCTGTTTAAATTTGTTTGTAAACTCACAGCATGGAGTAACAGTCACATCCAAACATACAGTACAGTTTATTTGGGGATTTTAGAAGTGCTCTGGATATTCTCTAGTATCCTTTTACTATGTGACTACAACATGGTAAAGCTTATAAAACAGTGCACTAGGATTAGCCTGCTAGCTAAAACTAGTTAACCTGATAGCATTTATGAGGATCTAGTCATACTCGTACGTGTTCATAATTCACTGCTAATTCTAGCTGGCAAACATAAGCTAACTTGACATGCTTTCAGAGAGGATTTTAAGTCATATTCATATGAATAATAATAATTAAGGATGGCACCCTGTCCAGGGTATACCCCGCCTTGTGCCCGATGCTCCTTGGGATTGGCTCCAGGTTCCCCCGCGACCCTGAAGAAGGAGTAAGCGGTAGAGGATGGATGGATGGATGGAAAAACCATAATTATTGCTATTGCTAACTAGCTGACAAACATTCATTTGACATTCACTATTATTGTTAGCGGACTGAATAACCAAATAGCTAGTTGAACAGGATTTCTGCTAATATCTCATATTTACAAATGTTTGAATGATTTGCTAACACAGCAGGATTTTGAGAGGATTATTGCATTGAATTCATAAAGTGTCATATTCCTTAATGCCAGTGCTAGCTAGCTAATGAGACAAGATTCCTAAGTGGTTTTCAGTCATCATATTTGTTTTGTTAACCTATGAACAGTTGATATGGAGTAAAAGTCACCTCCAAGGCAAAGCATTTCAGGGTGTGCACTTTATCTGAAGAGAAAGTCGCTGTACCTCTAGCAGTAATAGTGAGCTGTAATCTGTCAGTCTGGGTTCAAAGGACAGTCAGTAAATGGCTGAGAAAGCACAGCCTTTTCAATAATTCAGCAGGTAAGTGCCCATACAGCGCCACCTGCCCCATAATGCACATCTGAATGCAGAAAGTCTGCTGACTCATGCTAACAGCCTCACACACACACACACACACACACACACACACACACACACACACACACACACACACACACACACACAGTGATGCCAGTAATGATACAGTATTAACCAGACACAGCATTAAGGCAGGACCTGGTCCTCAGTTCGAGAAGACTGATATTCTAAGCTCCTGCCTTTGCTTTTCTATCAAACATCTTTCATCATCTCAGTTCTCTTAACATGATCTGTGCTTTATATATGGTATTGGAGATAACATTTCAGCTAAATGAACTGAAGATATGAAGGATATGAAAAAATACACTTACACTTTGTCAGTATGTGTGTGTGAACGAGACTTGCGGGCAGTAAGGAGGACAATGGTGAAGATGGTGATGAGGAAGAGTGCCAGCACAGCTCCCATAACAGCTCCTGCTACAGCCATGGAAGAGGTCTTCTGCTTCTGAGACATTTCTATAAAGCAGTGAGACGCAGTCATGCCACAGCAGATATATACAGTAATACAGCAGAGTGCTGTGCTTATAGACGTTTCAGAGAGATAACAAAGACAAGGACACAAATAACACACACACACACACACAGACTTGTGTGTACAAGAGGGATCTCCAATACAGCAAAATAACCCTAAAGCAAAGAAGCTATCATTATCGAACCTCATTAGCAAAATGTAAGATCGTAAATAAACGGTGCACGTCAGAGGTGTGCATCGGGACTGGGATCCCTCGTGAGCCACCCCCCCAAAACAAAAAAAGGTGGGAGGAGTTGTCAGTCAGATATGAAGTTCATGAGATAAAGGCCATTACTTTCCACTACAAATGCCATTAAAAACCATCACCTCACCATTAAAACCATCACCATTACTGGTCCTTAATGGTATCCACTAGATATAACATGCCATCAATAGAAGGAAACAAACTACCAGTAGAGATCCACAGGGGCAGTTACAGTTTCCATTAAAACCAATGCAATTCCCATTATAACCATTAAAACCATTTCAAATTCTATAAGGGATTTATATTGTTTTTTTTTCTTCTTCTTCTTCTTTTCAGCAGCGTTCATTCATCATCAGTAACTTCTTTGTCCTGGTCAAGAAAGATCTTGACACGTCCATTGTTAAAAGTTCTATACAAATCAAATCAAATCAGATCGAAGATCAAGGTGGTTTAAATGACTCATTTCTTAATATTTTGAGAAAGAACTAAGCAGTGTGAAGGTGAAAATAATACGTTTCTCCGGAAATTTTGCAGACAGACACAAACAATAATAAGTGCAGGAGTGGGCAGGAGTGGTCCGAATCAGTAACTCTTTATTGCCTATGAGTTGTGTTCACAGGAATCAGTTTTGGTTTGGTGTCGGCGTACAACATTAAACAGTATGTCAAACATACAGTGCAGCAACATCAACAGACTGTGCAACAAATATACACTGCAGTAGACACAAATGATTACACAGAGACCGGACAGGAGATAAGAGACATGGTGTCAGTGTGTGCAAATGGCAAAAAAACAAAAACAAAATTGAGGTGGTTGATTAATTGAATAGTGTCTGGAAAGAAATTGTGAAGGTGGCGAGTAGTTTGGGAGGAGATTGACCTGTAGTGCCTCTGCGATGGCAGCTTGACAAAGAGGTGGTTGCTTGGATGTTTGGTGTCAGCAGCAATTTTCACTGCCCTCCACTTTGCCGTGATGATGTAGCGGTCCTTGAATTTGCTGAGTTAACAGCCGATGATCTTCTCCGCCAAGTGGATCACTTGCTGCAGTCTGGTCTTGCAGATCTAAGAGACAGAGGGGAAATCAGACTGTGATGGTAGTAGGGAACACACTTTCCATGGTGGCTGAGTAAAATCTTTTCAGGAGCGGTTGAGATCCATCGAGCTTCCTGAGTAGTTGAAGAAAGAACTCTTTTGCTGTGCTTTCTTGAAGATGATTGGTGTGTTGTCGGCCCATTTCAGTGAGTTGGTGATGGTGGTCCCTAAGAATCTGAAAGACGACTGAAACACAACAATCGTCTTGGCAGCATTAAGCTCAAGCCTGCCATGGCAACACCAAGCTGTATAATAGTCTAGTTTACTTCTGTAGTCTCTTCATTGTTGGAGATGAGACCCACTACAGTTGATTGATCGGTGAATTTGATGATGGAGTGCAGTCACTGATATAAAGGGACTAGAGGAGTGATGATAGAACCAATTTCATATACTGCTTGCTTCCTGTCACAGAATTCGTGATCCACTGACAGCTGTTGGAGGCTATGTAATGAGTCATGAGACTTTACTGGTCACAGCACAGCACAGAACATCTTCGCATGCCAGAAAGCTGGGGTCAGAGCGCAGGGTCAGCCAGGATATGGCACCAGGATATGGCAGAGAGTTAAGGCAGCTTGGCAGTGCTGGGGCTTGAACCCCCGACCTTCCGATCAGTAACCCAGAGTCTTAACCACCAAGGCGTCAATCTCTCCTTTCTGCAGAAGCAGGTGGGAATGCAATTACAAAAACAGTCCAACACACACCTCTAGTGCAAGCAAAGCTCAAAATTACAAATATACAGTTGGAACACACAAACAAAAAAAGAAAAACAGCAGCAACACATTTTTTCCTTTAATAGTCGATTTTGTAGGGCGCACGGTGGCTTAGTGGTTAGCACGTTCGCCTCACACCTCCAGGGTCCCAAATTTAAAAATTGGTTTGAGTCCCGCCGGGGCCATGTGTGTGCGGAGTTTGCATGTTCTCCCCGTGCTGCAGAGGTTTCCTCCGGGTACTACGGTTTCCTCACCCAGTCCAAAGACACGCATGGTAGGCAGATTGGTGTGTCTAAACTGTCCGTAGTGTATGAATGGGTGTGTGAGTGTGTATGTGATTGTGCCCTGCGATGGATTGGCACCCTGTCCAGGGTGTAGCCCACCTTGTGCCCGATGTTTCCTGGGATTGTCTCCAGGTTTCCCGCGACCCTGAAAAGAAGTAAGCGGTTGAGGATGGATGGATGAATAGTCGATTTTGTCACTCATCGGGTGTTGCTCCTTTAGTATCAAATGCTCTTGTAAATATAAATAGTACCAGATGAGAACATATTAGCAAACTATCAAGCACCAATTCAATTAGCTTAGGCAGTTAACTTCCTGGGCGACTATTGCTTTACATTACATTTAGCTTATGTTAAAGAGCACAAATTCTACTTTAATAACAATAGATTACTAGCTCAGTTAGTCCACATTCAACATCACTTTCAAGCATGATGAAGACAAGAGCAACATGTCATGATCAAAGGCAGTGCTAGTCAAGGAGCTATTGAAGTGTGTGATTGTGTTACAGTAGTTTGCCTGACAGTGGCATGTATTATGTTGTGTTTTGCTTGGGGAAGGCTTTACTTTAATTAGTGCCCCATGCTGCCTGCCTTTAAGTCCTGCTGCTCTGTCCCGTCTTCTGCTCTGTTTTAATTCCCCCTCTTTCTCTGGCAATTTTACACTCTTTTGCAACGTGATGGAGTAGGTTAGCCAAGAACCATGGGGTTCGTTAGATCACAAGCTCGTTATCCACACAACGGGGGTTGTCTTGGATGAGATTAGCATCTGCTAATTAGAATGAATTAAACTCAAAAAGCCCTTTGGCAGAACAACAGGTGGTCAGTTACACAGCCTTAGCCAACATTATGCAGCACAAACACACTGCATCTGAGCGGGACAGTCTGTGGTGGTAGGAAGCATGAATAATGGGAGGCACAGAGACTAAACTAAAGCAACATTATTCAGATACACTAATGTGATATTGCAATATAGAAGATGATTCAGAAGGTCCGTGAATAAATAGGTATAATTCAGTTATAATCCAGGCTCAAACATGAGGCACAATATCAGTTACAATGTTCTGATTATAATTTATTAACTAAAGAGAAAACCAACAAGAGTAAATATGCTGATAATAATAGATCATTATTCCTTCTCTGTAGTTACAATGAGTGTAATAAGAAAATGTGTTATTACATGTCTGCATCTAATTGTAAAGTCAAATTAACCACAAAATAAAACCATAATAAGCATACATTATATACAAATAAACATACATAAACAAACAAGTCAATCAATCAATCAATTGTAATGTGCTGCACAAGTACAAAATTGAGAAAACCCCCCCATTTCAAACACAGTGGGGGGAAATTCTGTACAGATTCACTTCTGGTTCATTTGCCATTTTTGCTTCATGTCGAGTTCTTTTATTTTAACTCAAAAATCTGTAAACCTGGGAAGCTTGAGCCAATTTGGAAACAAGGTGGAACTGAGGTTGCTTCTTTCTAAAAAAATAAATTAATAAAAATGAAGAAACTGCCACTTATAACTGCTACTTATAACTCACACTGGACCAGACATTGGACAATTGTCCAGTTGTTGGCCAGTTTAGCAGGAAACAGGGTGCAAATAGTATTGAAACGTTTCCAATTAGCAGCTTAGAGACTTCAGACTTGACTTGGATGTGATGATGTAGTGGTTGTAGAAGTTAGTTGTTATTATCCATATTTAGTACGTTGTAAGTATTCCGTAACACTTTACAATACTGTGCTCTAACTCACAGATAACTATGTAGGAATTAAAAGGAACAAACACTTAGTTCTTCTATAACACTAATCTTACTCGTGTTAACTACAAAAAAAAAGTACGGTTTCACTATTAACTATGCAGTAACTGAGTCATATATACTCCCCAGCAGAACTACTGGCTATTTACAATAACATCTGATTATTTACTGATAACATCAATGTCAATTTCCAGTAGCTAATCCTTACCTTCCTCCTGAAGATCTACTACCTAATATACCTTAAGCTATTCCAGTACCTCAGTGTTAAAAATGGAAATGTCTGTATGAGTTATTATAGGTCTCCTCAGAGGAGCACGTGGTCAGTGTGTTGTTTTTATTTAGCCAGTCACGATCTAAAGATAGAAACGAACAATAACCTACAAACATACAAGGCTGTAATTTAGGAGTGAGCAACAGAAAATCTTCCTTAACTTACTTCCAAAAGTATAGTAAGTTAAAAATACATGCAAATCAACATTCTTACATGAGTCATGTAACTTGGAGCTGTTATAATGTTACTGAACAGGACGGTCAAATAAATGTAAAAATTACATTCTAATGGCTTAATACAATTAAATAATAACAATAATAATAATAATAATAAACAACTTTTATGAAAAGTTTATGCTTTATTTTGTGTTTTATATTAATTTCTACTTATGTTCCTACAGTACCGTTTTCTCTCTTAGTTCTCATGGAAACTCATTACTAATTCATTACTAATTACTGAAACGTTCGAGTTTTGTTACCTAAAAGTCAGTAATGCTTACTCACTATTGCATCATCTGTATGCTCTAAAATTCTGCATGTGGGTGACATTAACATTCATTTAGATTCACCTTCAAGCATTTTTATTTTTTTTTGTCAGTCCTTGATTGTTTTATTTATGTAACATAATGAGTCTTTATTGGTCACATATACAGGACAGTGAAATTCTTTTTTCTTCACATATCCCAGCGGGTCAGGAAGTTGGGGTCAGAGCGCAGAGTCATGATATGTTATGAGTGTCAAGAGTACAAGTCATGAGTATAAGAGCGTCAGGAGCATCATAAGTCATGATACGTCAAGAGTCATGAGCGCTGAGCCATGATACGGCACCCCTGGAGCAGAGAGGATTAAAGGTCTTGCTCGAGGGCT
>JAOUWY010000035.1:21256908-21267706 GCA_025728095.1 Prietella phreatophila
ACAATACAAGTAGTGCTACTATACAAGATCCATTAATTGAGTTCTAGAGGAAGCAAAGTGCACAGAGTAGAGGTATAGAAGTGCATTTTTTTTATTTTTTATGAGTTGGTTAGGTGTTCATGGAAGAGGTGGGTCTTTAGCTGTTTTTTGAAGATGGTGAGCGATTCTGCGGTCCGGACTGAGATTGGAAGTGCATTCCACCACTGAGGAACGGTTAGCATGAAGGTTCTGGAAACGGACCTTGTGCCACGCTGAGTGAGAACTACTAAACGTCGATCGCTAATCGATTGCAGATTGCGAGAGGGTATAATAATAATAATAATAATAATGATAATAATAATAATAATAATAATTTGCATTGATATTGAACAGTTTTAATTTGTACTGTAAATAAGCAATTGGCAGAAACATAGTTTTATATGATTTTATATTTAGAATCTGTATAACAAACTTTATGTTGTAAGTGAACTTAAATGCTTCTATTCTCTGCACATTAGATTTTTCGTAAAACAACAATGCTTTTACTCTCTCCTCAATCATTATAAACTCCTTTATCATTATAGACTGAGAGTCACATTATCTATTCAAAAGTTGTTTTGTCTTATCGTGACGCTCGCATAGAAGAATTCGGACAGGAAATCCATGATTCATTTTGTGTACACAGCAGTTCTTCAATTCATCTACATACGCCATTTATGGCCTTTACTGTAATAGATGCATAGATTGCAGTACATATTTCTCTTCTTGAATGATACATACATTATTTTTGGTTATTACTTCAGTGGACAGAAAATATGCGAATTACTCACTTGCAGCTGTTGAGATCAAGGTGAAACAATGCCAAGCTCACAGTGTTTCCATCATCAGGTTTTGTTGTTTACCTTGGCCAACACGTTCAGTGTCTGTTGTTCAGTACACCAGTGGTTGCTATCTTTGTCAGAACATTCCAAATTGTTGTATTGGCTACGCCCAGTGTTTGTGCAACGCCTCTGATTGATTTTCCTTCTTTTCACATCTTCAAAACGTCTTCCTTTTCTCCCACAGGCATCTCTCTGATCTTCATGTTGACTTATCCTTTTTAACAACAAAAGCACACACCTGGGTAACACGAAACACCTGTCAGGCACGTGTTCCGATAGTTTTGCTCGTCTAGAAGTCGGGTGGTCTGATACAAAATGTGCTACGTTCTGTGTCGTTTAACATGTCTACATATAAACACCAGGGAATAAAAATTAAATAAAATTCTGAACTCTCTTCTCATATTCAGCTTTTGATCTCAAACCCAAATGTCCTCAGTCTATAGAAAAAAAAATGTATTGGCCTTGCTGTTCCTATAGTTTCTGAAAGGACTGTATGTGTTTTATTTGGAAATGGGTTTCAGGTGTACTGGAGTTTTCAGATCTTTAGTATTCAAGTTGAACTGTGTCCTTATCATGTCCGTGAGTAAATCTTAATCATCTGCATCGTCAGGTTCTAATATTTGACTATTTAAATATGATAGCTAATAAAAATAGGTATTTAAAAAATGACAGCACTATTTATTACAAATACACTACTTCATAACACATCACATTGTGACTGTGTTGACGGTATCGGCATGTATGCGCACGCATACGAGAAGGTATCCAACTGATCTTCACCACCCTGGTGTTTAGGATGGGCAAGGTACTGTAGAAGCAAAGTGGCATACTTCTGCAAAGAATTTAGCTGTAGAACTGAACTAGCAGCCAGTTTAAAGGCTTCTGTGGGGGGTTATCCAGAAGCAGAATAGCAAGAGCAGTTCTCCAGGGCAGTCTCTCTCACACAGACAACCCACTGGGTATCCTCACTATTAGTCATGCTAACAGTGTACACTCAACACCAAGGGAGGGAGGGAGGAAGGGGGAGGTCGAGAGAGAGAGAGAGAGAGAGAGAGAGAGAGAGAGAGAGAGAGAGAGAGAGAGAGAGAGAGAGAGATGGGAAAACTGTTCTGTAGCACTAATTGCTCCCAAAGCACTCACATATAAAGGACTAACATGAGAGAGAAACAGTAGTGGTAATGTCCTTTTCGTCTGTCCTTTTTCCACACGTTTTTGCTGGCCCTTTTATTAGCCAACAGAACGGAAGCAATTTACCAGAACAAAACTAGACATTACAGATCAGCTAGTATGGCACATAGTTATATGTTTTATGTTTTATGAATTGTTTAACCAAAAATATGTATTGCATGTAACAACAACAACAAAAAAAAAACCCAACAAATTCATTGTTTGCTTACAAAAAAGAACATCTTTGTTTTGTCCACTCTCATAATCCATTTCTGAGTGCTTATCAAGTACATACTGAATAATCAATACAGTGTTTATATGCTACATGGGGTTAGTGAGTGTCTTTGATGATGAACATCAAAGTGTGCCAGTTTGCCAATATACTCTAGGTCACAGTGACAATCATTTAACAAAATCAATAATTCATTAAAACTCACCACAGTTTCTGGGGTTGTTGGTCGCTGTTGAACTAGAGTGGGTTTAGAATACATTCAGACCCCTTCAGTTTTTGTACACTTTGTGTTATAGATTTAATGAAAAATTGATTAAAGTTGTTGCCATCAATCTTTACCCAATAATGTATAACGGCAAAACAAACAAACAAACAAACAAACAAACAAACAAACAAAAACGCTTTTGCAAAGCAAAAACACAAGAGCACACAAAAACACAATTTCAGACTGGGGTGAAGGTTTTACAAGGTACTGAATAAAGGGTGTGAAAACTTATCTAAATGAGACATTTCAGTTTTTAATTTTTAAAACATTTGTGGGAAAAACAAACCTAAAAGCTTGTTTTCACTTTGTCATTATGGGCTATTGTGTATAGATACATTTGAAATGAAATCTATAGCACAATAAAGTGTGCAGAAATGGAAAGGGTCTGAATACTTTTCAGACACGTGGTACAGTATATGTCAAAACCAGTCGATGTTGAGCTTCCTATCCTGGCAATAGAGTAACTCTAACATGGCACATCTTAATGGCTCCGAAGGAAAAGGCAAGTGTTTATCTTAGACACTACTCAAATGATTGATATATATCATTCATATTTACTTTCATATATTTCATTCCTGGGAGAAAAAACTGACAGAGCACAGTTAGATTAGAAGACTGTATTTGAGTGGGAGAGTTTTGTAGGCCTTTTTGTAGGTCTCTTTCATGTCAATAACAGCATGAGGTATAGGAGAATGAAGAGGCTCTGGGAGCGGGCTAATGTCCTCACTGATCTCAGAAGATAGTTGTGTCTTGGGGTCAGAAAGTCTCCAAAACTATGATACGAAGTCACCTACATCACCAAAAGTTGTTTGGAAGGGTTTTAAAGAAAAAAGTCTCTACTCTCATCCAAAAACAAACTCGAGCGTCTTCAGTTTGCCAGACACTACTGGAACTTCAAATGGGATCGGGTTCTACCAAAATAGAGCTTTCTGGCACAGAGAGGTAGCCTTATGGAAAAGTACCTCATGCCCACAGTTAAAAATGGTGGTGGATCTTTAATGTTTTGGAGCTGTTTTTCTTCCAGAGGACCTGGACATTTTGTTAGAATACATGGCATCATGGACGATAGTACATCTAAGTCATGTCTGTAATGAAATGTACAGAGTTTTACTTGCCGATTGTGAGTGAATTTCTACTATCTGATTGGCTCAAGCTCTGTTCCCAAAGCACAATATTAGCAGTTTGACTGTTGCACTCTTTATTGTTCCTTCTGTCCCTCAAATCTTTTCCACATCCAATAAATAAGAGGCCAAATAAAAGCCTTCAGGTCCAGGTGGTGTGTGAGCATCTCAGTAACTACATAGTCAGCTGTCATATCGACGTCAACTGACAGGAAGCAGTGCTGGCTCAGTGTTCTATTTCTCCATCACTACCTCTCTCTTTCTTCTTCGCTTTCACATTCATCCCTTATGCCGTAGATGCATGTCTGAGCCTGAGATCTCTAAGTTAGCATTAATCATACATAGATCGCACATATGTTTTGCATTGTATAGGAAAATGTATATGCTTATATGCTTAGATAATATGGAAGAGAGAGGAATAGAGAACATATGCCTTGAAGCTACCGATTATATACATGCATTATATAACTTATAACTATATAAACGGTTTATGTCAACATTCACTGTATTCGCCAAACACCAAAGTGTACAGTAGGTCAGCTCGTGTAACCAAGCCAGGATTAAGGCCCAACTCCTCCTTTGTCAATTATGTTATGTCTTATTTCCTTATTTATTTGAGCATGATGTCGTAATATGTTCTGCTTGGCTACACCAGACACCTAGAGACCTCTGCTTTTCTTTTGTTTTGAACATTTAATGAGGGGGAGCATTCTTCCTCCAACTGCTGGTGGAGCAACAGCAGGGAATACGGCTGAGTTCCACAGGGGAGCCTCCAAGCAACGAAGCTGAGCGATTAGTTCGCTTTTTGTATTCTAAATTATGTTTTGTATTCTAAATATCAACACGGAAATCAGCCCACAAAACAGTCCGAACAATTCCAGGCATGCAGCTCAGCTGACTCACTCGATGGAAAATGATAAACAAAGGAGGCAAAACGTATTAATCTGAATATTCTACATTAAAAAGAAATTATAATAATAAAAATGAGTGCCTGAAAGAGTCACAGAAAGAATATGCTGGAGAGTTCAAGGACATATGCTTCTTGTTTTTTGTAATTTGCAACAATGCTGAAGAGAGTTAAACCTCACAAGTTCTGTCATGGAGAGCTTTGTTCCACGTCTCAGTCACATCCCTTCTTAAAACAGGCAGGGAGCTCGTGTTTGTATTATATAATATGCCTTTCCCTTTATCAGTTACTACAGTGACCTTCACCACTAAAGCAAAACATCCTACAACATTTTCTGAATTAATTAAACCTGGAAGGTCATTGCTGCCAGCATCTCCCTGGTACATACACGGAACCAAAACAGACTTGGATATCTCAGTCCAGAGTGCATAAACATCAATGACAAATCAATAGAGCCTGTATAACTCTCAGTACTTAATACATTATGGACAATGTGTCAGAGTTTTTCAATACCAGACCTGTAGTAGCTGTGTCCTACATACAGTATTTTAGTGCTTTTCCTGATCTATTGTACTTCAGTCAAGACAGGAGCCAACCTGAACTGAGTGTGTTAAAGCAGTGAAAATACTATTCAGTGCAGTGCATGCAGGGTAATCCAATGTTAGGCCTGGTTAAGGACATCTCAAGTGGGGCCAAGGTTGATATTTATTTATTTATTTATTTATTTATTTATTTTTGCCTGGCCCAGGCTAAAGGAATGATGCTTATGTCTGGTGTGCACATGCACATAAGCTACTGGACCAAACATAACCAGTGCAGGAAAGACAGCATAGCAAATTTCTGAAAAACATAAGAACTTACAGTATGATTCCAGATCTCTGAACACCTGTGATGTGCCTGATAGACGAGTGGAACCCATTTTTGGAAGCTAAGAACCCTTAATTATCAAATGAACCCTTAAAGAACCATTTATTTCTAAGATTGCAGGTAGAACATACATTTCCCCCAATAAATCTATTATATGGAACGGTACATAAGTTCAAGCTACTAACCACACGGTCCTCCTTAAATTATGGCATGTGTAGCAAAAAGCAATGTTAATATTGGTTTTACAAGAGCAGTTCATTCATTCAGTCAGTCAGTCAGTCATTTTCATTAACCGCTTTATCCTGGTCAGGGTCATGGTGGAACAACAGTCCCGGGAACCCTGGGTGCAAGGCTAGAATTCACCCCGAATGGGACCCTAGTACAACATAGTAACCAGTCCAGGAGGACAAAGGGAGACCATGTGATACTCCACACAGACAGTACCCCAAGCTCAGAACTGAACCGGTGAACTTGAAGTTCCAATGGTTCACTGTCCCACCCAAGTGGGACAATTTATGTTTAATTTCATTAATTCTAGGTACTGTGCAAACTATGTTTTTTTTCTCTGTCTTTAAGAGACTAAGACAAAATAACTCAGCTTGTCAAGTTATAGAGAAACCAGAAAAGTCCCTTTTCCTGAAAACCTACGGACCGTTATAAGGCACTGATACCTGAGAATCCGTCCATAGATGTCGTTAAGGATAAACAACATTTAATTAAGGCCATTTTTTGGTGCGTATGAACAGATTTTAAGAGAATTAAGCCATACCTTCAGTCTCTCTGACACCCCATCAGTGAAGCTTATGGTGTATTCCTCCACCTTAGGCACCTTCATCTTGGCCTTGTTCTTCTGCTCCGTCTGGTATTCAGTTCGTGTCTTTACCACCACCTGCACAAAAGTGGATAAACACTGTATAATACACATAAAAGTTACAAAAATAAACTTTAGAAAAGCTTTATATTTTTCAAGATCATGAAAAATGGAATGACTTTTTTTAGGAAGTATAATGTAAAATATCAAATGTAAAATGGAATGAATTTTTTAAATGGTATTCTTGAGCTTGTGAACTAGCATGGGGGTGTATCTCAGGAGAGGATTACCCCTTTCCCTCCCAATGTGCAATGTGTGCCACACATTTACACCCATTAGAGTAATCTAAAATTAAGAAGGGAGTATGAATAGACATCCTGCTTGATTACAGTGGAGATACTAAAATCCTGGGCTATACACTACTCCTCGTCTTTACATATCTCAAATTTCCCCACTCCCCAAAATCCTAATCGGCAGTTTGACGATTAGCTTCTATGGCACATGTATCAAGGCCCACAGGCCAAACATGAGCCACTACTTTGTTTCATCCCAGGGGTGGTGGTTGCCAAAGAGATATAAGTGGCGTATTCCCCTCTGGTGTGAGGTCAGCACAGGTTAATGGTTCTCTGCTCTTTCCCAGCATAGGACCTCCACCTTGTGCTAAATTAAAGACCATTCTTATAATCCCCCATAACGTTTACTTGAAGTGTATGTCTTTGAACTGACTTCTTGCTAGCAGTTACTTCTGCTACAAGAGAGGGAAAGTTGCATGCTCTGGCATCTTGCCTTGCATACATTGGTGACCAGATGAGTCTGTGGTGGCCTTTGGGCAGGGTCTTATTACCCAACTTTGTCACTCAGTCAATGGGTTTTTGCAGTCTTCAGTGATGGCAAGCTTGAAGAGCACTCATTGCTATACTGTAGGATATGTAGCCATCTCATCGTTAGATGAACTGTTCATCTGCCATGGAGAAAAGACACCAGGTGCTCCCATGTCTAAGCAGAGGCTGGCCCAATGGCTGATGGATGTCATCACCTAGGATGGGTGCCCAGCCCCTACTGTGAAATAAAATACCGCTCCATGAGATACCATGCATCTCCTCCAAGTGTTTTAGAGAGGATAAATCTGTGCGTTCTCCTTTCTCTAAAAGACGAGCACCTTTCAAGTCAGTAAGATGATTTTCTTTCAAGTCTTTATCCACATAACGTTGTTGGTAAACATTATCCAGCTGTTACATTATAACCACATTGGGAATGTTAACGCAACACTGTGTTGAATTGATTTAGCTGAAATAAACTCAGAATTCCTGCTACCGAATGTTGGCTAGATGTCTAGCGTTAGCTACCACTAAAAGGTGCAGTGGAATGTGTTGAGGCAATATAACAACATTGTAATCTTTATCTAGGACTGTTAAAGAAGGCTTTGTATATATAGAAAAATCACATTATAGTTATCTGAAGATTATTTGCTTTTACTTTATCGTATTCAGTTGTGCTTCATGCTTGCCATCTCTTTTGACTGCACAAATACTTAGTCAACCCTTTCATCCACTTTAAACACACATGGCTGGGTTACCAGTCCACCCAAGTCCCATCAGGCAAGATTTCCAAATACCATCCGAGCAAAGATCAGGGGAAATTTATCACAAATAAGCAGCACTGTGATCATACTCTGTACAATCTCATGATTGTTTTGCTACAATGGGTTTAGGAAATGAGGTTAAATTGGTGTGCTGGAAATAATCTAGTTGCCTTGGCAAATAATGGCCTAATTTATTTTCCCTAGATTGCCTTTAGTCATGCATATAAAACCAATCACATCGCTTACGTTGCCTTGTAAATGCGTCCTTATATCAACTGTAGATTATGTAGCTCTTTTCTCACAAACTGCTCACATTCTGTGAGCAGAAATGCCTCAAACCCAGGAAGACTGAAGGGTACTTTTGTTTTGCGCGTATACACGTTTACAGAAGCGTTAAAATCTAAGTGTAGGTTGCAGTGCATGCATAATCCTAAAACCATAGATCTGACAGTTCAATTAAGCATACAAAGCAGGTGTTATCAGAAGAGCTTTGACACAAATCCAGCATTTCACCATTCTTTATGTAAACAAGCCAAACATGGATGCAAAGTGAATACAAACATGTGATATCTTGACCTTAAACATTTGGGGCATGTTGTTTTTGTTGTCTAAAAACCACGTTCATTCCTTTCCATGTCAAGGTCGAATACGGAAATGTTTCAGATTGCACACTGCTTACCGTCAAATCAGGAATCTAAAAACGTACCATTTAGAGAGCTACAAAAAAGTGTGATCAGTGAGAAACGGCTGAGAATTCAACGAAAATGTCTGTTTCCGTACAAGAACTATAAAGTATGGTAAAAACAACAACAACAACAAAAAACACATGCACGCATCCCATGGCAGATTGGAGCACAAGCTTCACAATCTGAAGCCCTGATTGTGCTTTTCTCAATAGAATCAATGAACCAAAGTGAACTTTGGCAAAGGCTTCAAAATGCTCTCTCTCTCTCTCTCTCTCTCTCTCTCTCTCAATTTGATTTCTTTAAATCCTTGACCCTGTCTGCTGACCTGTGTTCCCTGCGATCTTTATATCAACATGAAATAAACAGTAACACATAAGGCATCTCACTCATTCATTCATTCATTCATCTTTAGTAGTCACTTTCTCCTGGTTAGTGTTATGGTGGATCTGGAGCCTCTCCTAGGAACACTGGGCGTACGTGAGGCAGGAAAACACCCTGGATGGGGACGAGTCCCAGCTCACCATCACCATCACCATTTGCATGACGACATGCAAAAGTCTAAAACTCACCGCCAGGCCTTAAATGTCAACGTCGGCAACGTGCTTCGCTCAAATGTTTGAACAGGACTCATTTCGAGTCTTCAGATCGCACAGAGAACATAACTAGGACATATTCATAAAATGTTCCTCTGTAATTGCACATCTCCGACAAGATGACAGGCTTTGACAGCTCCCTATAATATCATCTTGCTGGCAGGAAACCGGGTGAGGACTCCATTAGTCCGATACGTTGGAAGATCTGATTTTGACGAGTGCTTATGTAAGATGATGGCTGTCAGAACGGAAATGTCCCTTACCTTGTCCGGCGCTTGGTACTGAAGATTACTAACATCCAAGGGCGTGATAAGAGGAACGGTTTGAAATCCATCTTCAATGGTCACCGCTTTAATCCCTTTGTCCTGTAGATTACTCCCAAGTTTAACCATCGTTGTCCAATTACTTCCCCCTTTGTCACCAGCCTGTAATAAAATCATTATGTAATCGTTTTGGCTTAGGCATGGTTAGGCTTAGATTTAGATGTATAAAGGCGACATTGATATTATTGCTGTATTAACCAACCATCAAGTCAACACACACACACACACACACACACACACACACACACATTCTTCAATCTTCTCGTCTACCTGACTGCATCCTGTTTAATCAGACCTAATGTAGCTTGGGTTTTTCCTTAAGAAATAAAACGTTTGCAGGAAATTGTGTTGAAAATATCTAATGCATTCCCATCTTGCGGCTCAAGCTGTGTTTTTTTAATATACTATAGGCTACCCCAAGAACCCCAAGAATGCAGTCAGTAATGATTCTATCGTGCTCAGGTACAGGAGGATACCCACAACCGACAACACAACCGACAGAACAACAACAACAACAACAACAACAACAACAATAATAATAATAATAATAATCCGCACCTTTTATGCCTTCTTATCAGTCATAATAATGTATCTGACGCCCAGATATACTAAGAGATGATAAATATGGCCATACTCACAAACAAATCAGTCGTGTTTTTGTTGGACGCAGGCGGGCGGAGACCAGCGCGCACAGATGTGCAGAAGAAGGAGGCAGTATGGAGGAGGAGTATGAAGAGGAGGAGGTGAAAGACTGCGCTCCGGGGAACCTCTCCAGCCGCACAGCGTCTCTTCAGCAGCTCAGGTATAACCGGGCGACGCCGCTAGAGGGCTCCAGAGGAGCGCTAGCATGCGGGGATTGTCCAATTGCCTGTTTAATCGGATGTAATGACTGTAGGTTATAGACAAAGAGCTGTCGTTGTTTTTTTTTTTTTGTTTGTTTTGTTTAAAAAAAAAAGTGCTGAAAGCGTCTGATAAATAGAAACGTGATAGAGCGGATGGATATTTTAGGAAACTATTTAGGCAATACATGTTATTTAGAACCAGGGGATTTAGTGTTGTGCTTCTGTAACACGACAAATGCATTCCTTTTTGGGAAATTGGCAGTAAATATGGAAGAGAACATTTCCATCAGACTGACAGCTCAGTATTAATAAGTGTCCATTCGCCCCCTAGTGGCAGCTGGGACACATGATCGGCTTCAAAATGCTAGACTAGAGCAGTGGTTTTCAAAGTGGGAGCCGCCAGCGGGAGCCCGGGAGTGCTCAACAATTTGGTGTGAAAAAATAAATTCTCACTCTCAGACAACCACTCTCACACACACACACACACACACACACACACACACACACACACACACACACACACACACACACACACACACACA
>JAOUWY010000035.1:21267806-21293631 GCA_025728095.1 Prietella phreatophila
GAGGAAACCGGAGTACCCGGAGGAAACCCCCACAGCACGGGGAGAACATGCAAACTCCGCACACACACAGGGCCCTGGTGGGAATCGAACCCTGGAGGTGTGAGGCGAACGTGCTAACCACTTAGCCACCGTGCACGCTGCTGAAATATTCATTTTGATCAAATATGTTGATGCTATATTTAGAAACTAAAGTAATGGTGTTTGAGAGCAGTAACTGTAATGGCGTTAGAACGTCACTGTATATAAACGTTAGAAGTGTCATACATTTGCAGAATAAAGTAACGTTACTGTGTTCAAATGAGTGTGCGTTACTGCAGAACATTCATCCTCTTACCAGTTAACACTTAGTTTGTGCTTTTGAAACATGGAATTATACCGCGTTGCCAGATCCAACCTAAAAATAGAGGCATCAAGGAGGCAAAAGCAGCCTTGAGGAGAAAGATAGAGGGACAGTTCAGCAAGGGTGACCCCGGCATGGCTGGCAAGGCATCCAGTACTACACAAACTTTAAGAGCTCTGAAGATCAGCACCAGTAGTAACCTGGCCGAGGAGCTCGACCATTTCTTTGCACGTTTTTGGGGTGACTCAGGCAGAAACCGGGCCCACACCAGTACCATGTCTGGACAACCTGAGCCTCACTGCGAGTACGGAGGAGGTCAGAAGAGTCCTCCGTGGTGTGAACCCCAGGAAGGCTACTGGTCCCGACGGTATTCCGGGGACAGTACTGAGGTAGTGCCCAGACCAGCTGACTGAGGTTTTTACTTGCATCTTCAATCGATCTGCACGGCCTCCACGCTTGAAATCTGCCACCATTGTGTCCATCCATGAGCAGCCTCAATAACTACAGACATGTGGCTCTTACCTTCACTGGTATGAAGTGCTTCGAAACGCTGGTATCAAAGCACATCAAGTGCTCGCTCCATCTCAGTTTGGACCAGCACCGGTTCGCATATAGAGCACCAGGAGATGCCATCAACATAGCCCTCTACAACAGATTCGGAACAATATGCCTGAATGCTGTTTGTGAATTTTAGCTCTGCATTTACATCATCATCCCCAGAAGAATGGAGTCCAAACTCCACAGTCTGGGTGTCGGACACCACACTTGCAGCTGGATCGATGACTTTTTAACAGACCGTATACAGTCATTCAGGATGGGGTCCAATCACACCTCAGTCCTGGCCCTCAGCACTGGGGTTCCCCAAGGCTGTGTACCAAGTCCTCTGCTATACACGCACTACCCCATGACCGTACATCAATCCATGATAGCAACATTACCATAAAGTTTGCAAACGACACTGCTGTAGTGGGACTTGTATACAATAATGATGAGTCTGACAAAAAAGTACTGCCTCGTCCGCTGACAACAATCTAGCACTCAACTCCTCAAAAACAGAAGAACAGGCTGTTGGTAATTAGGATTTTAGGAGGAAGTGGGAGTAGAGGGTCAGGCAGCTTACATTCCTGGGAACGTACATCTCTCAGGACCTCACATGGTCTGTGAACACAAAAGACCTAGTGGAAAATAAGTACAGTCGTGTGGTATTCGTTCGCAAAGGCATTCGTTCATTGTTTTTCTGTTTAATGTAGTGATTTATCTTCTGCTTTAAAGCTTATAGACAATCAGTTGGAGTTTTTTTGTTTTCAAAATATAATGTTAAATTATTATTGTTTTGTTTTTTAAAAAAAAAAAAGCCTTTCCACAATGTATAGCAAAGCCCACATAAACATTTGCACGATGTTTGAAGAATGTGAAATACTGATTGGCCTTTTAATCCGACGGATTATTCGTTCATCAAAAATAACCCGTTAGTTGCAGAAGAAGAAGTTGCAGCCCTGGATGAGATCCAATTTTACTAGGTAGGCCATTTTGAATTGTGTGTTAAATCGGCCACCAGGAGGCGCTATCACGTTTTACATGTCAATAAACCAGTGGTTTCCAAAGTGGGGGCCGCCAGGGGGCGCCCGTGGGGCCTCGACAACTTGGTCTGCCCATCAATCCCACAAGTATGTTTTCTTTTTCTCACCCTCAGGCAACCACACACACACCCTCAGGCAACCACACACACACACACACACACACACACACACACACACTACATTAAGAATTGATTGTGTAATGTAAAGATGTAAGATGTAATTATTAATAATAAAAAAGGGGGATATATTCAGAAGTCTGTATTTTTAATGTGGTTTAAAGACATCTTGCAAAAGGGGGCTTTGGTCAAATGTCAATGCCATTTGGGAGGCCTTGCCCTGGAAAAGTTTGGGAACCCCTGGACTAGAGTAACTGCTAACTGCAGTTTTGCTTATGTACATATAATCAGGGTTGGGTGGGAGGGTTACTTTGATAATGTATTTGTAGTGGAATCCATCCATCCATCCATCCACTTTTTATTTATTTTACTTGGTTTAACTATGACAGCCGTCTTTGTGTGATGGCACACAACAAATTTAGGTTATACAGCTGTTTACGGAAACCTCAATATCTTGGCTCAGGATTGTCCTAGCTCCTTGGGTGGTCTCTAGAGCACATTACAAGGTAAATGTACATATATAAACATTTGGCACATTCTTGTTTTGCAGTCTTAGAACTTAATTCCAAATGTAATTCCAAATGTAATGCTTAATATTGCTCACAGTTCCACTTTTATGGTCAGTTTATAATGGGAAGGGTTTGAATCTTTGACTTTTATTTTTTTAAATATTTTTTTAGGGGGTAAGTAGATAGGTATAGAGTGAATTCAGAACATTTCAGGTTGGAGACTTTGCTTTTTTTTTAGGCGGGGGAGAAAATGCAATTTTTGAAAGGTTTCTCATTTTCAGCTTTAATATCTCTGGTGGGGGACCAGATACAACCTGAAATTTTCACAGAAATTAGTCTTCTATAGTAGAATTCTGCTGTAAAAAAAACTTTGAGTTTGAGATCCCACTGGTTACAGAGCTAAGGCAAGTAGAAATCTGGGGCAAAGCCTACTTAATACATGCATTTTGAGAAATGAACAGATGTAATATAAGCATAACAAACAATACAAATTACCGTAATTGTGTTTATGATTGACATGCAGTAGGTTATGTTTGTCAGCAAGGTCTAAAATGTTACTAAGTTACATACACTACTATTAAAGCACTATATAGTATTGTTAGTACCTTTGTAAAGTAATGTCTGTAGTGTGTATACAGTATACCTAGTATCATGGAGTAACTTGTACTAGTTAAATTAAATGTAATTTACTACCAGAGCTTTCCAGAATCACTTAAAAAAAAAAAAAACTACCGAATGTTTACTACCGAAAAATCAATGTCATATATTCCTATAAAGGCTTGAAGTATGGATTTGAGATAAGGATTCAGTCTGCAATTGCAAAACACAAGAAGGGGATTCTTTTTTTTAATAAGCCACATAAGACACACATTATTCTCAGAGTAGACCTATGCAATATGATCCACAGAACGCATAGGTTATAAACTGACCAGACTTTTACCACCAGTCACTAAGGCATAATCCTTGTCTCCACTGTCCTAAATTGTATAACCTTTGTATGTTTTGAAATGATATTTTCTATCATTTTGGTCATGAACATTATGAATTTCAGACTTGAATGTAAAAAATGTTGAACATTATTGGAAGGGTTTTTTTTCTTTCTTTCTTTTTTTCCAGGCATAGCCTACTGTTTGAATCTTTTTTCTTTTTTAACTCATAGACAATCCATTTACTTTTTAATACACACAAGTGATAATTAGACAGAATCAAAATTAATATATCATGCAATTTGTAAGTAAAAATCTAAAGAATGATATGGATACGCGTATAAATAATTTACGCATGAAAGGGTTAAGGGTGTTTCAGCTTAGTTAGGCAACTTGAGCTGTGACATCGAGTCAGAGCAACTCAAAATATAACTTCAATTAAAAAAAATAAGATGGGAAGAAAGTATAAATGATACATATTTTAAATATTTTACATTTTTGAGCAAAAATGGGTTTTAAACATAATTTTTGTAGTCATTTAATTGCCAATATTAAAACAAACAAACAAAAAAGAATAAACACGTGGTCATTTGTATTTTGTTTTTCAATTTTGAGCTCAAAATATTTTGTGGTGTTAATAGATATGGTGTCCCACAAGGTTCATTATAGTCTGCTTCTTAATAGATTATTGTACAAAGAGTCCACTTAAATACCAAAATCATACAGGAAAGTATGGGGTTCTGTTGGGCCTCCTGTCTGACCAGCGCCCTTAGAATCGTCTTAACCTTCTCCCCCTGATTTTGTAGCATTAATAGAAATGGTGCCTCACAAGCCTCTGATTTACACCCTGTTGTTTTCCTTTTATATACTGCACCATCAACTACAAAATCTTGCTAATGATATTTAAAGTTTTTACTTGTTAACTTTGGCAAAGCTTACTGACTTCCTGAAGCACTTTTACTACTTTACTATCACAGCTCAGTCAGTGAAGGTCTTATACCACCACCAAACTCTAAAATCTGTTTAGTCAATTCATTGATGATTGGGTGGGTTTTCTTTCCCCCACAGATATATTTTATGGGTGGGTAGCATTGCCATCTCACAGCTGCAAGGTCCTTATTATTATATTATGGTTATACCATCACTGGGATTCAAACTCGCAATACCCGGACGATAGGGCAAGCACTTATGTATTGCACGTTTAAATTAAAATAAAAAACACACACAAAACACAAGGACTGATGCAGAAGAACTTTATTAAAACTTTATAATTAAACAAGGAGAAAATGATCTTTCATTTATACTACATGATATTTCTTTCTCTGGCACCCTGTCCAGGGTGTACCCCGCCTTGTGCCCAGTGCTCCCTGAGATAGGCTCCAGGTTCCCCGTGACCCTGAAAAGGAGCGAGCGGTAGAAGATGGATGGATATTTCTTTCTCCTGCTGCCACTGCTCGCTTTCTAAAACCAAGTGTGCTTTTTTCTCACTTTTTCCTCTTTTTGCTCCCACGCTCTTTCTCTGTGTGCCCTGTCAATTTCTCCCAGATTACTCTCTCTCTCTCCCACATCTCTCTCTCTGTCTCCCAGGTCACCCTCTCTTTCTTTAAGCCATCACTCTCTTTCATTAAGGTGCTTCTCTCTTCCTTCCATCTTTCTGATGCTTCCTCCCAGCATGCTCTCTCTTTCTTCCAGTTCACTCTCTCTCTCTTCCAGCTCTCTTGATCTTTCTCCAAGATATCTCTCCTCACCTCTGCTATCTGTACTCGTTCTGTAAAGTGCGCATTGTAAGCCTGGAGCTGACTGATGTATTGCAGAAGCTCAACGTTCCTGTCCTCCACCTCTCGCATCCTCGGGCTGTCTTGGTCCTCCTGCACTTCTTCAGTCTGCACTTCTGCAACCACCTTAGCATCATACAGACTTTCCATCTCAGCTTCTCTAGCCTCTATCTCTCTCAGCTGCAGCTCTGTCTGGAGCTGCTCTCTCTCCTCTTCTATCTGAGCCTGGCTTTGATTCAGATACTCTATCTTGGCCAGTAACTGCTCAGTGACAGCCAGTTGAGCTCTTTCTTTCTCCTCCAGCTCCTTCTTAAACTCTTTCTCCATTTCTTCTAGCAGATTCATCAAGTCCATCTGCTTGAAATGTTGTCTCTCGCTTATCTCCTCAAGCAGTTGTAACTTCTTGACTATCTTTTTCTTTCTCTTTTGTGTTCTTTTCATTGTGGTGTTTTTCTCTTGCGGATGCCAAGACCACGGGCTGCGCTGCTCTCTCCAGTGGGCCGCCATCTCTTGTTTTTCTGTCTCTATTTCAGCACGTTTCTTCTTCACCGTCTCCAGCTCGGCCTCCTGTCTATCCTGCTGCTCTCTGTCTCTAGTAAACCCGGGTTCCGTATGTCCCTCCTTCACCACAGACTTGTCTGTATTGTCTGTTCTCTCTCTCTCTCTCTCCTCACTTCTCTGGGCCTTGGCTTTTTCCAGATTCATAACCCTTCTCATTAAATCCTCCAAGAGCCTCAGATGAGCGCTATCTTTACCCTCCCATTCCTTCTGAAAATCGGCTGCAGCTCTGTGATCTTTCTTCCATATTATCTTCTCAAGACTCTCTCTGTTCTTCTCAAGCTCTCTTATCTTTTTTGCCATCTCTTCCTTTTCCTCTTGCAGTTTTTTCAGCATGCTGTCTTTCTCCAGCAGCTTCTCGTCCATCTCTGCTTTTTCTCTGTCCGGTTTAGTGCATTCGTTCCCCTCGTCCTCCGGCTCGGCCCGCTGGTGCTCTTCCTCTGAACCCAACTGCACTTCCTCCACCACTGACTCCACCACTGACTGACTTCCTCCACCACCACCACCCACCGACTTCCTCCACCACCTCCACCACCGACTGACTTCCACTGTCTTTGGTTCTTCCATGCCTCCCACTGATTCACATTCTTCCTTCTCCTTTGCTACATTGTCCTCTGTACTTGTCTGCACACTCTGCACCTGCTGCTGCTCTCCCTCTGAACCCAACTGCACTTCCTCCTCCACAGACTCATAGCTGACTTCCACTTCCTTTGGTTCTCCCATGTCTTCCACTGTCTTATATTCCTCCTTCTCCTTTGCTAAATTGTCCTCTGTATTTGTCTGCACACTCTGCATCTGCTTTCCCTCTGAACCCGACTGCACTTCCTCCATCACCGACTCGTAGCTGACTTCCACTTCCTTTGGTTCTCCCGTGTCTCCCACTGTCTTATATTCCTCCAAATCCTTTGCTGCACTGTCCTCTGTATTTGTCTGCACACTCTGCACCTGCTGCTGCTCTCCCTCTGAACCCGACTGCACGTCCTCCATCACCGACTCATAGCTGACTTCCACTGTCTTTGGTTCTCCCGTGTCTCCCACTGTCTTATATTCCTCCTTCTCCTTTGCTGCATTGTCCTCTGTATTTGTCTGCACACTCTGCACCTGCTGCTGCTCTCCCTTTGAACCCAACTGCACTTCCTCCTCCACAGACTCATAGCTGACTTCCACTTCCTGTGGTTCTCCCATGTCTTCCACTGTCTTATATTCCTCCTTCTCCTTTGCTAAATTGTCCTCTGTATTTGTCTGCACACTCTGCATCTGCTCTCCCTCTGAACCCGACTGCACTTCCTCCATCACCAACTCGTAGCTGACTTCCACTTCCTTAGGTTCTCCCATGTCTCCCACTGTCATATACTCCTCCCTCTCCTTTGGTACACTGTCCTCTGTATTTGTCTGCACACTCTGCACCTGCTGCTGCCCTTCCTCTGAACCCGACTGCACTTCCTCCTCCACCACCGACTCATAGCTGTCTCCCACTGTCTTATATTCCTCCTTCTCCTTTGGTACACTGTCCTCTGTATTTGTCTGCACGCTCTGCACCTGCTGATGCTCTCCCTCTGAACCAGACTGCACTTCATCCATCAACGACTCGTAGCTGACTTCCACTTCCTTTGGTTCTCCCACGTCTTCCACTGTCTTATATTCCTCCTTGTCCTTTGCTACACTGTCCTCTGTACTTGTCTGCACACTCTGCACATTCCATTCCATCCTGGATCTCCTCAGGAGCGCTTTTCTCTCCTTTCTCTTTTTATGCTTAGCTATTTCTGCACGTGAGTTATAGAAAAAGGTTCGGCTTCACTGAAAACTTTAGTCTGCACTTTCTACCGCCTTGCGCTCTCACACCCCTCTACATGTAAGCTTGTCCCACTGTAGAATCTGATTCTAGAATTAGAACGCGCCCGTGACGCGCGCGCTCGCATTGGTCACGTGATCGCGTTTTTCTTGGCGATGGAGAACCTATGCCATTATTAAAACGCGGATGGCTGCATTTCCGGGCCTCAGCCAGTAGGCGGCCTCGGAGACTTGCGGTTATTTGGGTTTCTTACCCCATCTCTTGAGGCTCTGTGGCTGAAAACTGGAAAGAAAACATGCACAGGCTTACGGCATGTTTTCTAACATGAGCTTGTTTATCCAGTTTATTCAGTTCTGTCACCATAATACAGGATTGTTTCTTATAATTCCGCATAAAACACAAAATGGAATCACTCCATTCATTTTGTTGTTGTATACATTTTCTGTTATGCACTGTTCTTTTTAGACTTCTGATTGAATGATGAGAGTTTTCCTGAGATGCAGACCCCGCACACACACATAGGGCCACGGCAGGAATCGAACCCCAAACCCTCCCTGGCGGTGTGAGGCGACCATGCTAACCACTAAGCCACCATCGTGCACAGTGTGTATTCTGGAATCTTCTTCAGCAAAAATAAAATCTCGAGGTTTTTGATGGCAAAAAGAGATTAGACATTTATCACCATAGTAACAAGAGCCGGGTCGGTTTGCCAAGCAACTGCCTTGGCACAATCATAGCTCATGTATATGTATGCCATCTTAAAACAGTGACCTTGTTGAGTGGGGGTCCCCCCTCCCCCCAGTTTTCTTCTAACCGCATTTCTATCATCTCGACACAATTATGTTTCTTTGTATCATATCTATAACTAAGGAGCTGAATGTACCTACTATGGACCAGGTACAAAATCTTGGAATGAAGAAAACCTCTCCTCGTAATCTGTGCAACACTTTGTGCACTGTCCTTTCATTTCTTCCAATCACAGAGCCTGTAAAACAGTTTCTGTGACAACAGACATAACTGAGACAGGCAGTTATGTCAAGTTTAATAAACTGTGCTGCTCGTCAAAGGCCGTTTAGCAACAGAGGCTTCAATTAGAGTGGCATGGGTCTTGGGCAAACACAAGAAATGCACCTGCTGCATCATTTAACCTGCTTTTTCACACTCTTCAAGTCCATGTCTCTTGCTAGGGCCTCTTCTAATTCATAATTTTTTGGAAGGTCACATATTGCATCATTCCGGTCCGGCATTCCCTTTAATACCAGTATACCTCTGAGCCCTATTTGAAACAATGGAAGATTTGCCTTCCCATCATCATCATTATAAATGATAAACATTCTCCATCCCATTTCATTAGCATGGTTAGTCACTTATGCTCCCACTATGCATCTATTGTGCATCACACATGCATTAAGAGAGTGACATTTCTCTGTCAGTGAGGCATATGAACTCTTCCGCCAGTCTTCCAGTGCGATCATGCATTCTTTCTTTTTTCTAGACCGAAAAAAACTAAAGGATTAAACGTGCCTTCTCATGCATTGTCCATTTCCCAACAGAACAGTGTACGAGACAGCGGACCAAGTTGATCATGTGTTTCTTCTTTGTTTGTTTTTGAGAACCTTGGTCTTGACCTAGCATTTTGCAGTGACGATCCTGTGGTTGTTTTAGGTGTCTCAAGAGTGCGTCTATTTATCTTTTCATTCCATCCATGAAAATCTGGACTGCCCCTTCTGCCAGTTCACTGGAGTATGAGTGAAATGGAGCAGAACTAACATGCTATATTTTGTTCTGTTTCATGCCTGTCTGGAACACTGCACTTTTCATTCAGTTACAGTCTCTGTGGGCTGGCTTCAATATGAATCAAACGTATACCTCGGCACAGTTTCACTTAGCTACGGCTTGAAATGGTAACTGTTTGGATTTGATCTCTCAGAGGGAGATATCTCAGCTGGATATTTCTAGGAATTTCAGTAGATATACAGCTGGGTTCATAAGTATTTGGACAGAATGGATTCGATATGACGCAATCAAGATGTGGTTTAAGCATAGACTTTCAGCTTTAAGCTTTATTTTAAAGGCTGTAAATATCTGGCAGGTACTGATCACTGTGCCAACAATCTCTCTCATTCTTCACGTCTGGGCTATGGGGAAGGGTGACTAGATGGAAGCCCTTTCTCATGGAAAAGAGAAAAATTAATAATAAATTTTGCCAAAATGCGGCTAAGTGTGTTACGGTCTGACAAGATCAAGTTAGAACGTAAAATATGTTTGGTGTAAAAACATGATAGCTTATCATTCAAAACAGCGTACGCGAAGTGAAGCATGGTGACGGCAGCATCGTGCTATTGGGCTGCTTGTCTTCAGCTGTGACTAGGTCTCTAGCCAAGATAGACGAAACCACGGAGAACACCGTCACTAGATCACATTAAAATGGAAAAAGATCAGACATGATTGATCTTATATGGAATGAATCATCACCGTAACCAGCAGATGAACTGATTGATCCAAACAGGGTCATGGTCACAGCAAGTCAGTTGTCTAAAATAGTTTTCCTTCAATACCTTCCTGTTTGAAGCATATGTGTTATGTTTGAAATATATTCCACGCATGCAATTTTGTAGCAATAAGGACTAGAGTAGGGGGCAGAGGCATCGCTGTCAGCTTCTACTAGTTATTATATTTTTTGTTCTTTCTTTTGATCTAATTGAAACTCAGTTGATAGAAAACAACAAAGGGTTGGTGTTTCCCTGTCAGAAAGGTGATGAAACATAAAAGACGGGTTAATCATCCAATCAATCTTAACCCACTTAGGATAAAATTCTCTAATATGTATTATAAAGCAGTATATAAAAAAAATATATAAAAACGTTAACGTATACCAGATGGTGCTACCGAGTTCGAAAATCTCCATGTCCTAGTTCTTCCTTAGCACTTGTATATTTCCGTCACCGTCCAAATGATGCATAAGCAGAAATGTTTCATTGTGAATTTCAGTTAAAAACGCACGAGAATAAGCATGTACGTGCATAAAAACTAAACATGAATTCCTGTCAGAGCCACCTAACATGCGTGCTATGGAGACATCCAGATCATTTCTTACCTACGTCTGGCAGAGGACACAGTCGGTGTCGAGTAGAAAGAAGGAACATCAGGAACGATGCAGGAAAACCCGAAAAAGGCAAACATGATGCCTGGTCACAGTTAAGATTTATTCATTCAACATTTCACATTACAAATATTTCAAAATTATGCATATTGTTATAAATAGTTGGCTGCAAACAATTAAATAACATTAGATTTTTCTTTTTGTTTCACTAGCACTTACAGACCAACTCCTAGAATATGGACATTTGTATAACATAACTTAATTACAAAGGAAAATACAAAAATAGGAACTTATAAAGTGAAATGACAATACAAATTAAGGTGATATCTTAAGTAAAAAAATGCTATTAATAAATACAACAACCTTCCCATACACAGTTAAAAACTATTGAAATTTTGCCATTAAGTAACATCATTAACAGACATATTTAAATATTTCTTTTCCTTCAGAAAATGTGAACCATATATTGTGGAGCACAATATAGCAATTAGTAAAAACTAGACACTTTAACATATTAAAAGCTTCACCTCAAAAATATAACAAAAATCTGATCAAAATTATAAAAATTAATTATACATTCCAATTAAAAATATACCAATAAACAGCTAAATACATTATTGACCTAATAATTACAATGCAATCACAGTAGCTTGAAATAAAATAAGCAAATGAGCACAAAAAAACAAACCTTTTAATGTTTTAAAAATAACTTCAATTATTTTATATTAGTACAAATAGTTTTGATTTCGTTTCTTTTTTACAAACACCAGCATGAAAAGGATTACAATAACAGTAGAAAATGACTGTGAAAAACATATTAACATCTTTCTTTTTAAATGTCAGCAATTAAAAATGGCATTAAAGAATTACATTGCAAAGAGTCCTTATCTGGAAAAAGGTTCAAAAAAAGTATTGCACATAACAACTCGAAGTTAACTTGCAACATTTACCACATTCAAGTCTTAAAAGTTCCCCCTTCCTCCAAATAGGTTTCTGGTTTTTACCTCAGACAGACAGTAGGGATGAAGTTCTCAAGTCTTTTCAACAGTGTCTGATAAATTGCTCGTTCTGCACGGCTAATTATTATTATTATTATTTTCTGAATTCTGAAAGTCCTTTCTTTGCTTAAACGTTAGTTTTGTTTCTTTTATTATTTTTTTTGTCCTGTGCGTTCCTGAATGTACTGGATTATGGGGAAGGCATAAAAGAGTAATATACAACAGGGTGCAGGGTGTCCTTAACAAATTAAAAGTTTAGAAACATCTGGTGCACAACCACAACAATTAATTTTCATATTTAATTCATGTACTTGTTTTTGTCATCATGCAATGCTAAGGATTACAATAGGAGCTATTTGGCAGTTCAAGAATATATATAGATTTTTTTTTTTTAATGGTAAAATATCTAAACATCGAACATCCATTCTTGTGATACGAGAGTCAGCCAAATTTAGCATTCTCCTTAGATTATAGTTTATATTTCCAGCTATGGAGAGGAAACCAAAATGACAAAGTATTTCCAACTAGGATAACCATTTTGAATATTAACATTAACTTAATGACAACTTGTTCTTGCCATGCTGTTTGAATGTTTTTTTAAAATCTTTTTTTCTTTTTTTTAAATATATAGCGTCGTTAAAATCTAGTGTACAAGATCCGAGACCTTAAGCGTTATATACTTTGATCTTTCCTCTGCAGATCTGAAGTCGCATCAACTCAAGTGTGCACTTAGTTGTAAAGATTCCTCAGCACTGAAATGTATAAAAAGCATAATTGAAAATAATATATATTAAAATCACTTGACTTTTTCATTTTTTTTTCTCGTAAAAGAAAAATTTCCATATATGCAGATCTCTCAGTAACAAAAGTACAAAAGCTACCTTTCACAATGCGAAAAATTGAGGTATTGCAAAAAGGAGTTATCCCATCTGTGAAAAATGTGCCTAAAATGACTGTCGAAAAAACAAAAGTATTTAGAAAAGTAGTGCATAATAAAATGTTCATATGTGCATGACAAAATAATTTAGCTAGAAAACACTGTACCAAAAAATCATTAGGCCATGTAGAAAATAATCTTTATCATCTCATTAACAGCAAATTCTCCAAAAAGTGTTTTTAACTTCTAAAATGCAGATCCATAAACACCCACAAGCATTAAGTGGTGGTGCCACGTGGGCGGGCGGGCGCGCTGGAACATCGGCGAACCGACGCAAGGATACGTTTCTCACTAGTGCGTGAAGTTTACGATTCATCACTATGTCCCTGACATTTTATGCTAGCGCAATCAGATGGTCAAAGTCCGTAAGCGTTACTTGAACTGGATATGCTATATTTGAAGTACAACATTTCCAGTTCCAAAAGCGAACAGCTAGCGATTTCTCAAAACGATACCAGACTTCTGAACTACATACGTCTCCTTTTTTGACCTTTGGAAAAGAAGCAGGTGGACGTGTGGAAAAGCCAGCATGCACAAAGCTCGTTGTTTTGTTTGTTTTTTTCACTAGTGTTACTCTGGATTTCGACTGCATGCTTATCGATTCAAGGTCAATCTTTGGTTCAGTGGAGTTCATCTGGTCTCAGATATCGAAGGGAGGGGCAAAAAAATTATAATAAACTGAAAAATAAAATAAAATAAAAATGAGACTTTCACTTGAAGGAGAAAAAACAAGAGCATGAGCCGTCGTGCTCACTACTGCACAGCCATCTTTGGTTCCCTAACATCTGAAAGTTGTGTTTAAAAAAAAAAAAAAAAAAAACCTTTGCAAGTCAAAGTGGATAAAGATAAAGAGTGGTAACGTGAACTACCTTCAGTTATGCTTCAAAACTTCGGCTGAGTGGATACTGCAGAGCAGGAGGTATATGGGGTATTTTTTTCTTATATATCTATAGCAGTTACATTTTATTTTGCCATTAAACCTGTATTAGCTTGAAGGTGTCCAAAACCGGCCTGGAAGTTAGCATACGTTATTGGAGAAAATAAGAATCGCCAGCGTTAAGATAAAACTGAAGAAAGCCGTTTTTAGTTCTGTGGGTCACGGTGGAATTAAACCAGTTCATACAAAGAGACTACTGCATCCTCGACACTGTATGTTCCCCTCTAGGATGCTCGGTTTCGCTGCTAATCTTGTTTTTAATACAGGAAGTGACGAGACAGATTTTCAAACTGTTGTTTACGGCTGTCGATTCAGTTTCTGCAGTCGGCACTTGAAGGGGAGGACCGGGTTGATTTCTACACCTTGCTCAACAAACTAGCAACTAAGCTTGAGGTATAAGTTTTCCTGCAAAAATGGAGACCGAGCCCAGACATCTGATGCGGAATGGATTGTTTCGAATCACTGATACTCTTTTTTTGTTAGTTAATTTGCCTATTCTTAAAACCCAATTACACTTTGGCTCCAAAAACACTGGGCTGTTACACTGCATCTGCACTCTTTATTCGGAAAAGTAGTAAGTGCACTCTTTGCAACACCTTTTAATGTCTGCTCTGTAGCCTTTTGAATTAAATAAAAAATAAAATGTAATACTTCTAAAATCGAGCCACAACAGGTACTGAATAACAAATTACCAATACTCAATATTTGATATCTGTGCACCAAGAAAATGAAATCTAATGGCATTACCTAAATAGTAGAGATGCATGACACATTGTATTTTCTTCCTGAACATTTTTTTGGATTGACATCCACTTAAAATTAAAATTAATTTTAACATGTATATATTTTTTTTCAGATTAAATTAAAAAAGGAAACAGCAACAGAAAGTGCATTTATTAGACAATGATTTTGCGACTCCTACCCTTCTCTCCCTCGTCTCTCTCTCACCCCCTTGCCTGTGTAATCTCAGTTCCAGCGGAAGGAGATGTGGCGAGGTCGGTCACCACCCTCCTTCACCAGTGGTTTGTGGAACTCTCGGCCAGCACGCGAGTGGATGGCCGCCCAGCAGTATTCACAGTAATACTGGAGACAGGTGACATTGGCGCAGAAGAATGGAGCGAACTTGCCTCCGCACCGTGTGCCCTGGCACTCATCACACAGCTGGTCATCCAAGACGTATGGCTTCACTTCCACCTGCCAAGAGAGCAGGACGGCTTAAGTCGGGGATCTTAAGTGAAATAAACACTTCTAGCTTCTAATATCGTAACATTACAGCAAAAAAAAAATTTCCTTTTCAGCAGAAAATAACCACAAAGCCCAAAAAAAAGAAAGAAGAAAAAAAAGGGCAGTGTGAATACGTTGTTGGTTAAAATGGTACACTTTGCTTCTTATTGAAAAGGAGGATGGGGAGTATCTTCGTGTAGTTTTGCTGAGAGCCAGAACTGACCCGTTTATCGATCTCTCCATGCTGCAGTTGTACAAAACGAGCACTGATAGCAGCAATGTAGCTCTGCTGATTAGAAAAGGCAACCCTCCCTGCTCCCTTAGGGTACTTCAACTCAGGGTCTGTGTCGATCCCTGCATAGCACACACCACCATACAGCCTGTCCATGATCATAGCCAGCTCCACTATAAATCACAAACAAACACACACACGCATCTTTGGAGTGGAGGATCATGGGATACTTTATAAAGTAGAAAAATTCATATTCTGAAATTTAGTCATGAATTACAAAATAGGAAAACTAAGCATTGATTAAAACAGGGAAAGCACCCTGAAATCTAGAATACCTGCACGCAGAGGGCGTGGTACTCCTCCCACAAAAATGGTCTTTCTAGGATCCAGTGGCTGAGACCCGTCCATCACAAAGTCACTATCGTTCAGATTCCAAGGACGTATCTGGACCTATTATAAAGAATACCAGCTCTGTAAAATGACTTCTAGCTTACAGAAAGACAAACGAGATCATGTCTCAGACGCACATGGGTTCATCAAAGATGGAGATTGGCGTGCAGGGGATATTTTTTAACCAACCATTATTATAGAGTTCAATGATAAAGTGTAGAGTATTACAAATAATAATTACAACCGAAGATTAATTAAAATGAGCACTGTTTCATGAGTTTAGGATTCATCCTAAAATTTTCATGTTTACAAAATGAGTTCAAGAAATCACAGAAATAAGTGCTACATCATCCCATACTCTGTCTAAAATGGGCTTTATACTAGAGATGTGCATCCCAGACAGGGATCCTGAGGAACCCAAAAGTTTACTATTATGCAGATGGGTCAGATATATGTAGTGCACAGGGCATAAAAAGGCTAGATTCATGAAGATGAGAACGTATATGGTGCTCGCATTGACGCACGTACTGATTTCTGATATTCATTTATCCTAGTCAAGGTCACGGTGGAAGAAGCATCGTTAAACAGATACACCCAAGTGGCAGGATTTCATGGCTAAAAGAACTTACGGGTTTGTCTTTAATGGTGGGGCTGGACACACAGAGGTAAAGCTTGCCATCTTCTTCAATGCAAGCATCAATCAAAGCCTGGACAGAACTCTCATCTTGGAACAGAAGGAATGCATAACCTAAGAAATTTAAAAAAATAAATAAAATAAAATAAATGAGAGAAATAAATAAATAACCGGTGCCAGGAACAACGTTGAAATTAGCAGAGGTGCTAATAAGCTGAAAAAGTTTTGTTAACGACCCGATGGAAAGACAATGGAAATATATTGTTCATGTAGTTGATGTACGCAATCTATCCACACGTTCAAAGCTGTAAACCGTTGAGCTAAATGTTACGCCGATATAACGTGCCACTTGTTAGTAAATGTTATTTATTTAGCACGTTTAATACGCCGCAAAGCTGACCAAACTGCTGAACCGAGTAAGAAAAAGTTAAACAGAAATCAGAATAAAACCAAATAGAGACAGGCAATAAACAATAGTAAAGATAAGATTAAAACGCTGGGGACAAGATATATGCTTTCAGCCTCTATATAAAAATGATAATAGAAGGTACGAGGTGGATATCCAGTGGCAATTGTTTCCATAAATGAGGGGCGGCGACTGAAAAAGCTCTATCCCCTTTAGTTTTTAAACGGGATCGAGGGACGTATAAAAGAAACCTATCAGAAGAACTTAAAAATCTGCTAAATGAATGTGGTGTGAGAAGATCTTTCGGATAAGATGGCGCTTGATCATTGAGAGTTTTAAAGACAAACAAGAGAATCTTAAACTGGATCCTAAAATGGACGGAAGCTGATGGAACGATGCTAAAATTGGGGTGACGTGATGATATTTCTTTGCCAGATAATGTGTCAAATATATAAAGTCATCTAGGGTTGCATGGGATAACAGTACTATTGTAGTATCACGATACCACACATTAAAAAAAAACCACAGATACAGCGGTATATTATATATAACATTTTAAATCTGTATCGCCAATGTGGTAGTACTCCAAGTAATGTTTACGATAAGCATTAAAAATTTCCTGTTTGCGAGAAAGCGAGCTAACATTACGCTAACCGCTGTGCAAATAATAATATTAGCAGTGATTGCTAGTAAATGAGCTAATGTCCCCAATTTTATATATATTTTTTTTGTATTTTGGAGTTCGTTTCCAGATTCAGTTATTTATTCCTAATGTGCTCATTCTTAGGATGCTGAGGGCAATTTCCATCTGCATGATTTCATTGCTCTAGAGAACAAAACAGATGAAATATTTGGCACGTTTAAATTAGTTGCTTGCCAACTGTATGATTGTTCGAGTTTTTCCTAACAGCCTGTTAATCGCTCCTGTTAAGAAAGTTCGTTTTGTCCGTTTTCATTTATATCTATGCATTTCTGTAAATTCCGCTCGGTTTGTAGATTTGAATTACGAAAATGTTATGAACACAACATTGCACTGAATCTTGATACTTACTGGTATTGTGATACTTCAGCTGGTATATTATTGTAAGATATGTTTATGGCATCCTAAAATCATCTATGATAACCAATCCATTTAGTAAATATACAATTATGGTATGTTAACATCATGAAGTTCTAAAAATAACCCACAACTATAATAGTAATTTTTGTGAAATCACTCCCAATTTGAAAATCACGTAACATTTTAAAATGTAAAAGAATATCTAATAATCTTCACATACCTTTTGGTGGAAAGTAAGACTTGCTCTCAGCCTTGTGAGGCCAGTCCACAAAAAGATGTCCAAAGCGACGGAAACTAGCGGTAATCTCATCTAGAAAGGATGACAACACACAAAACATTTTCTTTTTAAACAGACCCAACATCTCTTGGTCAGATTACTGTTTCCAACTGTCACTCAAACAGACTAATACCTTCATCTATATCTGGGGGAAGACCACCCACAAAGACCTTGCGCGAGTAACGCTCTACTCGCTCTCCATTCTGATGAGGGAAGCAGTGTGGAGAGCCCAGGCCAGGCAGGCTCTGCTCTGCCCTCTCCTCATCTGGAAAACCATCCTCCATTGGGAACAGGGACGAATGGCCTGGAAAAGAACACAGAGATGAGTACCTGTCTGGCTATTCTAACTGAGGTCTACGTAAACGCTAAGTACCAGTGAAATGAAATACAAATGATAGACAAGAACTAGTCAGGCATATAAATACATTTTATGTGCATTAAGTTGTATTTTCTCGCCCGCCCCCATCATGAAATGTAAACAGGTTTCTTAAATGTTTAACATCACTTAAGCTTAATAAAATGATAGCTGAACTCCTAGCTGGGACTCATGCCATGGTACAGCTGTGTACTGTAGTCCTGTTATGCTATGCTGGCTGCTTCTGGGCTTAAAATACAACTGCTGTTTTTCATGACAGAACGCAGGCCCCAAATGTCAAAGAGCGTGCAGATGTATTCCTGCTACACACCCAGCGTTCCCGGGATTGTCTCTGGATAAAGAATAAAGCGGTTGCTGAAGATGAACGAATGAATATCTATACGTGCTATTTCAAAAAGAACTAAAAGCTGAAAATTCTATTTGTTTTTCCAAGTTAAATGAGGTACAAGATATGCAAGGAGTCACACTTTCACAAATGGAGATGAACACTTCACATGTGCATGCATAGAATTTTTTCCCACAACACATCATGCATTCATTGGCACTGGCACCATTTTATACACTGCTCAATGACAGTTCCCCGTTCCCCTACCCCCATGATCTCCTTCTGCTTATTTAGAATTTTTAGAAAGATTGTTCTTTTACCTCGTCGCCTCCCATAATTCCTTGCTGCATGTAAAATAAGATCACATGTAAGGTAACGTGGGAAAATGTTTTCGTTTCCTCAGCATTACCTACGCTCCAGGTTCAAACCGTCTACATACTTCCAGTTCTCTTTTATTAACAGCATCACAAAAGAATATAATAGAGAAGTATGCATACCCAACTACATCAACGCCTCTGTGTTATACTTGAGCTGTGCCTACATGAATATGGAGCCTCTCCAAATATATTGCAGAGCGGCACAACCAACATTAGCAGCATTATTTCGTTAAACCACATTAATCAGAAACAACATACACAGATGCCAATTCGGCTGCTAATTAAATACATACGCATTTATTGTGTGTTCGTGATAGACCACTATTCAATACAGGATATTACTTTTCTTGCGTGTGTTTCCTCGCCAAATTAGTGCTTGGCAGCTTTGATATACAGTGATTTTCTTTAGTAATATCATCCAACAGTTTAATGTCTCATTAAAGGTCCAGTATGATGCATACACTACCATTTCTAGCAAACCGCACTTGTTCTCAATACCATGTTCATTTCTCATGAGTCAATTAAATATGTTTACAGATGTACAAGTATGATTTAGTCACATGTATTTTAACTACCACTGCATATTTATCATGAACACGGATACATTCATCACCATGCTCATGAGCCCGTACTGGCAAGAAACTACATTATATTTATACAACATGAGTATTTGGCCTAGCAAGTGATTCTCCTAGCAAAAATAGTTAACCAAAATACTTTGAGATGGTACCGGTCCTCTTACAGTTTCATAATAATTCATCTATTCATATTCAGCATATTCCTCCTTAAGTACATCAACAGCTCGAATAACAACTGGTTTCAATCACACATCAGTGCTTACTGGAGCCCTAGTGAGTACTGACGAGTATCAGCCTAACCAATTACAGAAAATTCCTAAATGTGATATTTTTATACACTGTGTTGAGCTTATTTGTTCCAGATTAGATCAAAATACCAAGAGGTGTCACTAATTAAATGAAATCATAGCGTTAGAAAAATCAACTGTGCTCAAGATTAGACATGGGTTTTTTTTTTTATGCAGGTTTAGCGTTGTTTGTAGATACATTACAGAGTAAATAAAAAGGGACAATTACAGAATTATTAGCTTTCTTAAAAATGCCTTTAACATTCTCATGACATTGGGAAATGGGTAGGTTTCAGCAAACCGTAAATCATGGGGCAAGCTTAGGTCATTATTAATATTTGCGTCAGCACAGGTCATGAATCTATGCAAATAAGCTTTAGCTGAGGAAGCATGGGCTAGACCCACCCCCCACACACACACCACCACCCACCCCACCCTTTCAGCAACAATGACAAGCACTAAAACATTATGATAGGGCTTTCTAGGCACAAACATACTGTTAATCTTGCGGTCTCTGTCGAGACTGAGCTCTCTGGTCCCGTCAGTCCATCTGCTTGTACAGGGTTAAGCTGATAGCACAATAAAGCAATAAAATCATCTACGCACCATTTATAGGCAAAGAGCTGTCTCCTCCTGGATGGGTGAATCCAAGGCGACCTTTGGGAGAGGAGGGTATAAATCATTTAGTCCATGTCTGAAAAGCAGTACAGAACATTTGTGTCCACTGGCCACTTTGTAGAAAAACTGCACTATATACACATGTACTTAGGCATACCTGCTGTACAAATTGTCATTAATACTGCGTGTTAAAAAGTGTCCTGGTATTTAAGCACTTCACTAATTGTACACATTTTGAATAATTTTAGCATCACTCGCCTACTGGGAAACATCATGCAAAGAGAGAGCTTAAGATGAGCTGCCTTAATGTGTTTGGAGAAACTACTGACTGGATTTCTTTACAACACACTGCATGTATTTCCGCAAGCGACAGTCAAGAGGCTCGCGTTTCGCGCAGTCAGAAAATTGTTATTACTATGGTGAACTCAAAATCTCATTCGGTAAGATTCTCAAAAGTTTTCCCGGCAAACTAGTATGAATGACCTTCACTCATCAAAAAGCAAATTGTTAATCAATTAAGTTTCCAGTGAAATTCCACTTTAATAATGATCCGATGTACCTGTTCCTCCTCCAGCAAGGCACTACGGGAGAAGCGAGGCGGCAAGGTAGTGAGGCCCATGCCAATGCTGGAGACAGAACAATGTTTTGTTGCTGCAGAGAGAACAGAAAACCCCTTCTACTGGCACAGGACAATACTGACAATGCCAGAAGCCTTCCAAAGCTTTTAAGACCAGAGTTTCTCTCTGCCTCATCCCATCACTTGTATAACATGCATTTTCCAACACCAGTGGGTGTATCCTCCCTGCTGCACAAGTAAGGAAATGGAAACCGAGGGCTACGGTGAAGACGATTATGTTTTAATTACCGGAGCTCTTATTATAACGACACTTTTTTTTTTATCCCAAACCTTGATGGGACACTGCTGGAAGCAATTCAAAAGCTGAGCGAATTAGGTTTAAAAAAAAAAAAAAAAAAAACCTCATGCAATGCAAGGCAGGAAAATAAATACTTGGTGTCCCAATAATCAAATCGTGCGAAGAAAAATTTCTAATTCGGCTTACAAGAATCACCAGTATGCACAAGAAAACTGGCATTCATCATCACACCTGTGCGATGAATTTTTATAAATCCTACACATTAAAGATTGCTCATGCATGGCCGCACACATTTACACAAAGAAATGCCTCCAATTTGCCATATATGATAAACAACTTCCTTGTTGATTTTATTTCTGCATGTGCATGTATGTGTGTATAATCTCTCGCCCCAATTACATTTTGAGAACCCACAACGGTGTGAAAAGCCCTCATTATTCTTTGCTGTATTTGGAAATGTAGTGTATTGCGCCAGCTCATAAATTAAATATGTTGTTACTGCATTTCTCAAACCATCGAACGGACTATAGCTAGTATTACGTGTGACAAAGCTCATCTACTGGCTATGTTATAAAAGCTATTAATAAGGATCTAAAGTTTAAGCCCGGAGCCAGCAGGGTGGATCTCCTTGGTATGTTCTACCACAATGACACGTGTACATCATCTCTCTATAAACTGCTGCCTGCTCAAAATTCCCCAAATCCTCTAATATCTGCAAGGGATATGGACATGATCTCAGGAACCAGAAAACAAAGAGAATAAGAAAAATCCCAAGGGTGGAGGGGGATTGTATTCACAGTACAACTTCGCCTGGTATTCGACATCAAAGTGCATATAGAAATACACATATAGCCATTGCTAAATTTGTAAATCTGCAGATCCTGGAACACTAAGAAGGTAATGATCCAGCAGGTCAGGTGAAAGGTCACGGTCCTTGAATCTACAGAGATGTAAAAGTGATTAGTATGATATTCACAGCAGATCTTCTGGACCTTTGTTGATTTGAGTCCCTGCACTCCATAAAAACCTGTATGATTGTGTGTGCTGTTAACTCCATTCAGTCAATCTCACTTTCGAAACCATGCGCAGGTTGCCATCGTTTAGCCTCGTAAGCACTTCTAAAAACCTTCCACAATCAGGCTAGTATTATCACTGCTAGCATGGGAACGGTCACCAAACTGCTTCATCAGTGACCTGCTGCTGCTAGCTCTCCTGGACTCTCGCCTGTTTAGTATTCTGTTTGTGTTCTTTAAAAAAATGCGGGTAATGATAACTGCTTTCTTTTCACCACGATACACTCTACAGCACGTATGCTACATGACTGTAGGCTTCACTTGCTTCGTGACAACGAATTCAGGTGAACTTTGAACTCGATACAATTACGGAACATGAATTTTTCGATATGCGAATACATGGTTAATATAACTAAAATGCTGTTTATTGATTTATTTTTAATATAAAGTTCTGTGGAAACCCACTGGGGCCAAGCCTTTCCTGTAAGTGTTTTATCTTACCTTTCAGGGTGTCCTGCTCAGCCCGCATGATGTCGATTAGAGAGTTCTCCAGGGAGTGCATGCTGAAGCCATCGAATGATCGATTACGTTCCTGTGAAAAAAAGCAAAAAGAAAAAGATGACCGTTAATGGACAAGAAAAAAAAATGAAGGAAATTTCTACAGAAATCGCTTATCCCATGTGAATTGACGATAAACCTCACAGACATCCGTAGTAACGATTACTTTACAGCCACGTGTCCTGAAAACTGATCCCGTCCAAATAGGAATTAATTAATCGGTCTTCATTCATTGAGTTTACACTCACCGTCCGCTTTAATAGGAACACATGTACACCTGCTCGTCTATGCAGTTATCCAATCAGCTAAGAACTACTGATCTCCTGGGATTTTACCACACACACAAACTGTAAAATCTGTAGACTTTACACAGAATGGTGCAAAAAACTAAAAACATCCCGTGGATGTATTCTGAGCTGACAGGAAGTCTGTAGTAAATGAAAAATCATCACTCTTTACAACAGTGGTAAGTGTTCACACAATCATTCACAGCTAGGGGCATTTTAGTGTCTGCCTACACTGACTAGACAGTGGGAGGAAACCAGGGAACCCAGAGGAAACACAAGCAAACGCAGGCAGAGCAGAACAAAATTCTACGCAGGCGGTAATCTGAGCTCAGGACCGAAACCAAAACCCTTTGAGCTTAGTTAATAATGCTACTGCGATGCCAGATTGGAAATGGCAACTGTGAGAATAATTCAACTATATAATGTGCATACCAACCTATCCAAAATCTGTTATTACTCATTAAATATTTCACCATTCCAAATGATTCAGTTCTGCAATACCAGCTGAGACAATTCAGACTATTTTTAAAAACACTTTGAAATCATGGTAAAAAAGTGCCTAAATTAAATTACCGTGTGTTCAGAAAACAGATATTTTGCCTGCAGCAGTTATATGTTAAATGTTGTTTTATAAAAAAAAATTAATTATTAAAGATAGAGCTGCCAATCAATTAGACCTGAGCTAGTCTGGTGCTCAGATGGAAATCTGTTTGATCATATACACTACCAGTCAAAAGTTTAGACACACTCATTATCATATATATATTTTTAAAATAATAATAAAGTCATCAAAACTCTGGAGGAACAAATGGAACTATGGGAATTGCGATAAAAATAAATAAAAAACAATAAACAAATGTAATATTTTAGCATCTTCAAAGTACACCCTTTTTGCCTAGAAATTACAGAAATGTATTCTTGGCATTTTCTTGAACGATTTATTGAGGAATTTCCCCGAGATGCTTTTTAAACAGTATTAAAGGAGCTCCCACTGACGCTGGACTCTTATCCATGCGTTTAAAACAAATACTTTTTGTAAATAAAACATTTGTTTTCTAATGAAAGAAAGGAATACATTGGCACGATTATACTGGTGTCTACAACACCGATTTCAAACATTTAAATGACACCTTTAGATCAAAAGGCTTTTTTTTTTTTTTACAGCTCATGAGAAACATTTCTGGCGAGTGTCCACAAACTTTTGACTGTAATGTACGTACACTGACCCACACCATCTGAGAGCATCCGAAAGTTTACAAAAACAAAAAGACATCACTATGGACTACCAAACACTGAAACAGGTTTTTCAAACAGAGCTGATGACCTTTTTAGCAGGTTTTTCCTGACCCTCAGGTACAATATAAGAAACATTTACCAGTCAAGATCATGTGCAGGATCATTTTTGCACTTAAATGTGAAAAACATAAATGCATTTTAAGTGCATCAAGTTTCAAACAAGTCATGCAGAACTTGGAATGGAAAGGAAAGAAGAAGAAGAAAAATTATAATACTAAAAACAAACACAAAAAAAGCCACCTCACTCAAAACAAAATGTAGGTGTATGAATCATTTTTATCTTGGCACATTGAAGAAACATTCTCATTAATGCTTTTTGCATAGTATACTTTTGAAACAAAGAGGTACGAGCAACTGAAACCCACCATGTCCAGCTTAGCTTAGCAGAGCATAAAGCCTCTTAAGACAATGGTTGTGATTCATAACAGGCTGTCTGTGCTCATGCTCAGATACAAACCTGATATCTGCTCAATCTCCCAAAGCACCAATCAGCTTAGAGTCAACACGTCCTCACATAAAGCCATTGCTACAATCTCCGATCATTAGCTGAGACTGTAGACCATCTTGAAAATCACTAGCTTTGCAGAGAGGGCCATGATGGTGTATTCAAATGCACATGAAGCAAAAAAAAATAAAAAATTTACAAATTTGGCCATGACAAACTATATTTGGGCAGAAGGGGAAAAAAAAAAGTGCTAATAGGCACTTTCACCTTGTTCTGCTGGTTGCTATTTTGGGTTATCTGTTGTCTCAACAAGGTGAAACTATAATTAGCCTACAAAGGTCCGTCTGTCCTCTGACACAGCCAGCTTTAATACAAGCTCAGTTTTCCATCAGCGAAGTTCACGTTATATGAAACGTAAAATTCTATAATAACGCCTTGAGGGAAGACCTTGAAAAGAGTGCAATATTTAAATATTTCAAAATATCATGGTTAAACTAATACAAAAGGAATGGAAAAGGTTTAAGCAGTGTTTAAGCAGGTTTAAGTTTGTCTATTAAAAGGTATTTCCACATCAAATCACTCTAAAGCTTATTAATCCACTCTCATGGGTGCAAAAGCAGGAGGTGAGATATTTTTCCAGGGCAGGGGGGGAAAGAAAAAGTAATTAAACTGGAGCAGCAGCTCTCAGTAATAGAGATGGGTTTAAATAGCTGTAACCCTCATACGTGTCACCTTTTCCATCTACATCAGAATATAGTAAACAAACACTACTGTGAGGAATGTACAGGATGTGTTGGTTCTAAAGAACATAATTCTGAATAATACTTAATACTGAACTGGTATCTTGATAAACATTACTGCTCAATATAATATGTTGCTGGATTTTTTTTTTTATTACCGTAATTTCCGGACTATTAAACGCACCTGAATATTAGCCGCACCCGCTAATTTTAAAAAGAAAACATTTTTTGTACATATATAGGCCGCACTTCTCTA
>JAOUWY010000035.1:21318700-21331486 GCA_025728095.1 Prietella phreatophila
TGTGTGTGTGTGTGTGTGTGTGTGTGTGTGTTCATAAGTGTGTGGTATGTTGATAAGTGCCCTCTCCCTCACACACTGTTGTGAAATGAGGAGCAAACGGGTAACACCCTGGGTGTGTGTGTAGTCCATGATGTCTAACCTCAGTTGTATAGCCTACCCTTAAACTGCTATCTTACCATAATAAACAAATTGCACGTAGGCTGGGACTGTTTCATGATCACATATGGACTGAAGTTGTGGACAATCACTGTGCCACAGTCCAAAAAACCCCCAAAACCCAAAATGTGCCCTGTGCTTATTGGTAATTCTGTTGTGTTCTACATAATCAGTGTGCCAATTCCCAAAGACTTGGTTTGCATGGTTTTAAATGGTTTAAGATCACAATTTGATATCACAAATGGAATGGTCAGTCATGCTGTGCAGTCACCAGCTGACTTGTATCGTTCTACGCGTCCGCCTCGGTAGATGGAAGTGGGAGATAAGAATGACATCGTTTTCTGCCTCTGTGCGTTCAAGCTATAATAGGGGGAAAACACTAGGATTGTGTTTCGTCATCAACAAGCTAACCAGCTAAATGTGATGAGTGATGTATATTTTCCTCCACAGTAAGTCTCTTACTGGATACGATGTCATATTTTATGAAACCTCTTAGCTCGGAAAAAAAAAAAATGGGGGATGAGCTCTCAGCCAACTTCCGGCTACAAACGTAAGTAGCTTGTTGTAGCTCTCAAATGATTACTTACGTTAGCGGAAGTTTTATTTATTTATTTATTTTTTACATTATTCGACGATCTCTATATGGTTTGTCTGAATCTGATGACTGTTAAGTGTTTAATGATTAAAATAATACATCCAGTAGCTTGCCTACAATCTTGCTTGACATATTATAACAGAAATACATGTGATTAAGCTAATAAATTTATAAAGACATATAAAGCTTGTATATTTTTAAACCATTTTTGTTGACGTTTTACAACGTAAGTACATATCCGTGTCCTCGGTGTCAAAATGTGTAGTGAGCAAGGGTCCTTACCAGGGTCCTTAACTAGGGAGCTGATTGAGACCTACCCAGGGCCTCGAGTTCCTGAGTAGGATTTCCGAGTTAAGGGGTCGTTTTCTTTGTTTTTCCCTAGTCAGCAGTCAGAAGCTACGAGTTATGATCTTTAGTCGACTGCGGTGTTGTAAACAAAAACTGGTTTACCTAGTCTAGCGCCATTGCTCGTAAGTATATCCGTGGATTTCTTTGCGTTTACTGGGAAAATGTATATAAGATGTTGTGGCTTGGCTTGTGAATTGGACGTTTAAGCAAATCTGTAAGATATGTACTACACACTTTGGAAAACAGTCACTGAAACTGAAGTTTGAAGAGCCACTCCCACTTTACTCCATACCTCATGAGTGTGACAAGATACAGATATGTGCACTCACTTACACACACACACACACACACTCACACACACACTCACAGCAGAAAGTATTGGGAATACTTACCAATACTTTAGTATGGGTTAATGGGGTAGTGCGTATGTGCCTATGTATGGGGAGGGGAGCAAACGGTAGTCTGTACAACCTTCCTCGAAATAGCTAATAGATTAGGACAGATAACTTGCAGACATTAAACTGTTTTGGCGTTCAGTCTGAGCCTTGACAAGTGCCAAGCTTGCTGTGACTGGTCAGCATTAGTCAGCCTTAGGAAATATACTTGCGTGTGTCTTTTTACTCTCTCTCTCTTCTTCTTCTTCTTCTTCTTCTTCGTTTTCTTCTTACTGTTTCTGCACATTCCAGAGTCATTCGCTTGACTGGTTCTGTCAAAACGTATTCCATTTGAATCCACACCCATCTTTGCTGTTTAAACACTCTACAATAACAATAAGAGAGATCATACAGTCCACATACTTCCCTAATTTGTCTTTTATGAAAATTCATTTCTGTATGAGTCAAACCGGCCCAAAAGCCAGCCCTCACCCGCAGAGTGGAAAACAAACCAGGTCTCTCCCAAGTGTAATTATAGAACAAGCGCACCTTAATAAGCTCTTCACCAGGCAGTTCATGAGAATATAAGAATTTGTGAGGGTGAGAGGAAGCTGGAAATGTCTAGTGCTTTACACTGTGAAACCAGGTAGGTTTATGGTGCTTGGACCCCATCGCTGCTTAATAAATAGATCAAATTCTTCTTCTTCATATTCTTCTTCTTCTCCTCCTCTTCTTCTTCTTCTTCTCTTCTCCTTCTTCTTCTTCTTCTTATTATTATTATTATTACATTTTAGTTATATAGCACCTTTCCCAAGTTTAAGGACGGGCAAATTACATACACAGAACACAATGGTATCAACATAACATGCAAACAACAAACTAACCACAAAAGTATAATCCACATGGGACAAAAAAAACACACCAAACATGTAAATGGAATTGTTTTGAATATGAATATGGTGTGTAGATGTAATGAGTAGACTAGACAGCAGCAGAAATAGATGAGGACTCAGACATAAGGGACATCTTTAATGGGAATTTGAAGGCAGTGATAGAGGAGATGTATAGACTCAGTGGGAGAGATTTGCAGAGTTGTGGTGCTAATGCTGGATGATATATCACCCAGGAAAGACTACAGTATGTCTAGAGGATTACTCTAGCTGCTGAAATGTAAAGATATTATAATCTTCCAAGGGTTTTGGATGGTAGACCAGTAAAAAAAGGCCATTGTGATTGTCAAGGCCAGAGCTGCCATATACTGTACATCCTGCCATCTTGGACGAATGTACGGACTAAAGTTTCAACACGATTCTCTTTAAGAACAGAACAAAGTATGCAATATCATGGAGGTGAGAAGATGTGGACTTAACCACGGAGTTGATGTCAGCTTGGAAAGTAAGTAGCTGGTTGAAAATGATGCCTCGTTTCAGAAAGTTTCGAAAGGCTTTAGGCAGCATGTCAATGCTTATATCAAAGCAGCTGTTTACAAGAGTTTTCCGATCGACTAGTAGGATTTCTCTTTTATTAGACTGTAGTTTGAGAAAGTTACACCACATCCAGTACTTTATGTTGCAGTACAGACGCCTAATCTGGGACGGGACGTGGCTTTAAAAGGGCAGGTGCGAATGGAATTCTGCGTGTCATCGGCGTAAAGGTGAAAATTAAGAATGTGACACTGGATAATGTTGCCAGTGGGAGGGAAATAAATTATAAACCAAAAGAATTAAACCAAAAGAGATCTAAACTAGTTATATCAATTGATGAGAGACAAGCAGTGAGTTGTAAGTCATGCTAAACTGTGTCAAAGGTTGACTAAGATCAAGGAGGATAAGAATATTAAGGGCACAGATCCGTGGTGAGTGCCTGTCTCAATGCTATAAAGATGGATGAAAACAAGATGTTCTCACAGCTGGGAAGTTATAACTAATTCCATGACCTTTGCTAGTAAAAGTATTAGATATGGATCTGTTGTTGTTTACGACAGTGGAATCTATGTCAATTTCTTATGAATAGGAATAACTATTCAACAGAAGAGTGTTGGAGCAGAGTGAACTATTAATTAAGGTGGGAAATAAGAGCAAAGATCAAACAGACATTACAGCAGATACTAAATTATAAGACTTTTTTTTTTTATTATGGCATTATGGCTATATGCTGTGGGAAGACTTCAGTTACCAGGGTGAGGTGTCCTGGCTAATGGCTTATCTTCTACAGGATAGCACCCCAGAGTGTGTATGACCGCCATAGAGAGACGCATTGGTGGTGAAGCAGAGCAGATGACACCTGCACAAATATCCTGATCAGCAGTTTGAGTAATTAAAGAAAAACAAAACAAAACAAAACAAAAAAACCACAACAACAAAAAAGCCACAACGCTGAACATTCACAGGGAAGAATTGAGGGATTCGTGACACCGGATGTTCTTCAATTATAACCATCATACTGGCGGGGGGGGGGGGAGCTGGGGGATTTTTGGCTTCAATGGCTATAAGAGTGAGGTACAGAAAAACGAAAGACAACGATTCAACTCCCCTCCTTAGAATAACCTTTTTTACATTACCACAAGATTGCAACTTAGAGAGAGAGGGAGAGAGAGGGATAGAGAGAGAGAGAGACAGAGAGAGAGAGACTGCTGTTTAGGAAGACGGATTATGGCTAGTTAGTGCCATGTTAGAAAGCCATTCTGTAACTAGCCTGACTGACCTGTAACTATAAAGTGTAAGTATATGAGATGAGGTGCAGTGTAATTCATGGGCCTGTGTTATGTGGTAGACTTTTAGACAGAGGTGGAGGGAAGGAGTCCTTTAAACCTCCACCCTTTAGCCACCTGGCACACACACACACACACTCACAGCACTCATGCATTAGCTCTGTGACTAACAGGGTGCTGAAGCCATTTGTTTTCAGAGTAAAATAGCTGCAGGAATGCTCCTAGTCCTGTTATGTCTACGTGCATGCATGTTTAGAGGCTTGCATATCTGCATTATCTGCATAGTCAACATGCATGTGCATGTGTGGGGTTTGCTCGTTTATCTAACGGGTTAGACTTGCGTGCCGATTTGTGTGAATATGAGGAGGTTAATGTGAAAAATAAAGGTTGACAGGCACAGGAAGTGGGAGAGGGAAAAACATGCTAAACGAGTTTGACTAACTTACGGGTTTGCTCAGAAAAAGCAAAACACACACACACACACACACACACACACACACACACACCTTTGAAAATCTTGATTGTCCTATTTGAAATACGTCAGATAATATTCCAGGTAAAATCGTGTCGCAAATGTTATTCCATTTTCACAACCGCAAACAAGCCTAAAACAATATTTGGTCTAGAAAATGATGTACACACAGACACAGCAAGCAGTTTTTGAGCCTACACCGCATGTCTTCCGATTGGTGCAGGAAACTCGATGAAACCCCTCGAAGCACGGGGAGAACATGCAAGCTCTGTGCACACAGGCTAAGTAGGTTTTGAACCTCTGACCCACCAACGCTCCAACGGAGGTGTGAGTTAAAAGTGCTCATCACTAAGCCACTGTTCCTCCTTGCCTTGCATAACATAAGTGGCCAAAAGTACTTGGACACCTCAGCATCACAACCAGATGTCCTCACTAAACTACTCTTTCCAAAACAACAGGCATTAATATGGAGTTGGTTCTCTGTTTGCTGCTGTAACAGCCTCCACTCTTTTCTGGAAATTCTTTCTGCTAGATTTTGCAACGTGTCTGTGGGTATATGCCCGTTCAGCCACAAGAGCATTAGTCAGATGAAACACTGATGTTGACCAAGAAGGTCTGGTGCAGTCAGGCCACTCAAGCGACACACTAACATTGGCAAATCATGTCTTCACGGTCACAGTGTTGTGCACACGGGCACTGCCATGCTTGGACAGGTTGTTAGCTAGGCCTGTAAGTTCCAGTGAAGGGAAATCACAATGCCCCAGCATAAAAAGGCTTTCTCGACAATTGTGTCCTCCCAACATTGTGGCATCAGTTTGGAAAGGCCCACATATGGGTGTGATGTTCAGGTGCCACATAGTGTGCTTGCATAATTAACTTCAAAAATGAAATCAGCCATAGCATTATTTCATTAGTCACTGGAAGCACCTCTCAGTGTTGGTGCGTATGTGTGTGTGTATTCTGCATGAGTACAAATGAGTAGATGTTATAGATGATCCTGTTCTGACCTGAAAAGTTTGGCAGGATGTATATAGTTACCTTTGCCATATCATCCTATAAACATTGTGCTTGGCCGTGTCAATTATTCATCCCTTCTTCATTTATTCATCAGAAGCTGCACAGAGGGAGAGGGATGAAAATGACCAACCGGAGCTCGTGTTACCTCTTAAACTATGGGCGCAATGAAATGCAGTGAGGCACTCAAGATTAGAATGGACATGCACAACTATGTCTATGTTGCATCCACGCACACAAACACACACAGTGGCACCCATCATCCATTACATACAGGTACATACACACAGCATCCTCTCTTTCATCCTGCATTTTACTCATGTAGAAAGAGGTAACAAAAAACCAGGACAGATCTTGATCTCTATCTCTTTCTCTCTCCTGTCATTTTTCCTCTACTTCTGTCTTGCTGTCTCCATTAGCAGGCAGCCCCCATTAGGGCAATCACTTACAGCCCCTATCGATTCCTCCTCCAGTTCTGACTCATGCTTTGTGTGCGCCCCCCCCAACACACACGCACACACACTAATCAGTGCACCCTATTGATTTCCAGACTGGAAACCACTGACCTGTAATGCTAGTTTTAGCTGTTTTTGACTTCTACACAACATACAGGTGAGCAGAAAACAAGAGCTTAAACAAGTCTTTGAATCACACCATGTCGTACATTTTATCACCATATTAGTTCATATATTATGAGCCAGCAATGAGATGTAGATCGTACATTTATTACATAGTCAGTAGGCATTCTTTACGATCTTTATTTTAAACGTTATTCAGAACATCTGTGACAAATGGTGAATGTTATCGTGACTCATTGTCCATCCGTGTGATTTAAAAGAAGAAGTTCTATAAAGCTGCTTTGGAAAATGCACAACATATAATATGGGCCAGTTACCAAACCTGAATGCAGCAAAAGAAAAAAAAGAAAGAAAAAGGTTAGGGTTCGGTTTAGAGGTAAAGAGGGTCCTACCCTAACCCTAGAGGTGTTCAAATAAAATTAATAAAAGTTCAGTTTCATAAAATTCCTTCTTTATAACCGTTTGGATACATGACTTTCTGAATGTCTGAATGGAGACAAGACTTAACTTTAATGCTTGACCATTAACGATTAATTCATGGCTACTAATCAAATAAAAGAAGACACATCGAATATATTTTACAGCTGTCTTATTTTCATGTCACGGTCATGTAGCGGGTAGTGTTTCTGCCTCACAGCTCCAGGATATACTATATATTTGATCTTGGTGTTGGCTGACTGTCTGTTTGGAGGTTTGCATGTTCTCCCTGTGTCTGTCTGGGTTTTCTCTGGGTTCTCTGGTTCTCCAATAGGTGGATTGGGTAACAAAGATTACCCCAAGGTGTGAATGTGTCTGTATGGTGACCTGCCATGGACTGGCCTCCCATTCAGGGTGTATTCCTGCTTCAAGCCTCGTGTTCCTATCGACTCCAGAGGCACCACAACCCTGGTCAGGATAAAGCGGTTAATTCCTGAAAGCGAGCGGGCTGTTTTATTTTTTAACATAGCTTTATAAACGAAATCAACTTGATTAGCTCTTAATTTATACTTAACTTGTGATTTAAGTCAGTGTGACGAAGAACAAGTTAAGTAAACTTAAATATTTATGCTAGCTGTAATCGAAGCAATCCCTTTTTAAACTTTACTGGTGTAAGGTCATCAGTTTCCTTCGCTGATTTGAGTAAACTTAACTCAAAAGAATGGTACTTTGTCGGTTCTGGCTGGAGGTTGAACCAAGCCCACGTTTCATGACCAATCATTGATCAGTCACTAGGTGCGAATGGAATTCTGCATGTCATCGGCGTAAAGGTGAAAATTAAGAATTAAGAATCACTATCAGGCACATGTCTTGCTGGGTGCAGGACTAGGGATCAGGAGCTAACGAGATTCTAGATTCAGCAAAGCATGTGACCTGCTGCTGTGGTCGATCGATGTCGCTGTGTAAATGGCTTTGTCTCTGGAAAAATGATGCTTAAAAAAATATTGGGAAAATAATGCATTTTATCTACAACATTCCAAATCCTACCAGCAATCCTGCAAGCAACAGAAAGGACTACAGCTTGGAACGGTTGTTGTGTTTTCAGGTTAGGCATGTTATTAATATTATGGCTTCTCGGATACCTGTATACTCTTGATACCACAACAGGGTTTGTTTTTTTTTCCTTCTTGCTCTTTCACCAGCCAGATTTCTCTCATTAATCATTCCCATAGTCTCTCAACCCTCAAAGCAGTGTACCTCTGCACTCCACCTTCTACCTCTCTTCAGCGGAGAGGAGGTGGACAAACAAAAGAGGAGAAACGGTAGAGAGGGAGTCGAGGTCAACAGATGGATAGCCAGGTTCTCATGTTCTGATGCCTTGGAGTAAATAATAAAGCTGATGATGCTGGTAGAGTGAGAGAGCACGATTTTGCAGGGGAGAGCACAAGCAAGCCTCCCCCTCCCACCTGTCTCTCATTCCCTCCCTCCCACACTTTGTCGTGCAGCATGAGAAAACTGAGCCTCCAGCCCATCTTTAAAGATGCATGAGGCAGAGAAAACTGTGCGTGCTCTCTCTCTCTCTCTCTCTCTCTCTCTCTCACACACACACACACACACACACACACACACACACACACACACATACACACACATTTTCCTTGAAATGCCATTGCATGATAAGTAAAACACACGTAAGCACTTACCCTATGCTGCAATCAATTATTCTGATCACATTCAATTACATTTTATTCGTATAGCACTTTTAACAATGGGCACTGTCACAAATCAGCTTTACAGAAATAAATACAATAAGGATATACCTTTGAAAAGTATGAATTTATCCCTAATGAGCGAGCCAGAGGTGATGGTGGCGAGGGGAACACCATTACGGTTTTCACATGAAGTCTGTTTTGCTGAACTTTAAAAAAAAACAACAACTAAAGAACGATTATGATTGGCTGATTCCACACAGAAATGAACGCAATGAATACAAATGCTTCTCTTTCTGAATATTATCACACACTATATGCAGCATTTGAATTAAAACTCCCTAGGGGTCCCACAAGGGGGCATTATCGGACCAAAGTTGATGAGACACTATACCCTTTATATATGTGTTACATCACACATGAGGAGACATGTCCACAGAAGGACATCACACATGTTTCCCATTCCCTGTATATGTAAAAGTAGTTGAATTAAAGTTTTCTTTTTTCATTTCATTAGATAAGATGAATTAAAGTACTCTTTCACAAGGCATGGCTTCCCGCTTGGTGTGTGATGACAAGCCTGTTTCTCACCACATGTACTTATGTACACGTGACGGTGAATGAATCTCATAAGAAGACAGAGAAGTGCAAATATTGTATAAAGGTAACAGTCCATGTTAACTGATTCCACTGTTCGAGGCTTGCCTTTCAACAGGCTGGGTCCTAATGGTCTCCTCTCAGTTCCACATCTCACACAGAGCAATTCCGTTTCTCTTCAAAAACAAAAATGGTTCTCGTTAGGCTCAAAACACAGCGCAACTTCCAAACTCAATGGAGCATGTTGGAACCTGTACACAAGGGAGGGGTGAAAAACTCCTGAGAAAACTGGCCAGTAGGCTAATGTCTATCAAATAAATCTAAAGCAATGTTGCTCTCTTACTAGATAGTACTCTAAAAGACACCAGCACTGACTCCATTATATAACGTGCTAATAAGAGGTTGGAGAGAACTTATAGAACGAGAATCTGATTTGATTTGGGGAGATGGTGAACTTCACAAGCTACAATGAAGGTGAAAATTGTGATGCAATGGATTCTGAGTCGATGAGAAAAATATATTTGAAGTATATTCCCATTGATATTTTACATTTATTTATTTTGATTACACCTGGGTGACTAGGAACAGGAAATTGTTCAACCATGACTTCCTGTCTCACAGGGGAATAAATATGAGGTAACACATAGGGAGGGTGCTTCCATGTGTGACAAACCTTAGTCTTGAAATCTCATTTCCAGAAACGCGTCCTTCTGGATGACAGTGCAACTTTAGATATGACTGGATCAGAGAGTTATCCATGTCACCACCATCTACTATGTTTAGCACAGAGGAAAAAAGACAAGTACGTAACTGACATTAGACTCAGCAATGAGGAAGCAGGTCACATATAGAGTAGGACCTTGGTGCTGTTCTGGATTGGAATGGAGCAAGACTTCCCCATGATTGATCAGAGAGCAGTTATCTCTTATCTTTGGGAGGATTTTTCTGCTGTCAATCAAAACAATATACAGAACTACAAAACTGAACACTAGGAATAAATTGAGGACGGCAATCTCCACCGAACAACCCTACTTCGAGAAGATTAGCCAGAGCAAACAAGTACACACAAGTCACTGATAGTGGGGCATTTTCAGTCAAGGAGGGCTTGAATGAAATTCAAATACCTACAGTTCACATTTACAAGTTTTTCTTTTTCTTTCAAGCATTACAAATTCAGGTTCAGGTTTTTTTTACTAAGATTTCACTCCATACTGTCAGTCCTATAGGAGGAGCCATGGCTTTTGTGTATACCAGACATTTGGTGGAGGTGTGGCTTCTGTGTCTATCTATTATGTATATCAGTCCTATTGCATGATATGGATTGAAAGTGGTGTGGTGTCGGTGTCGATCAGTCATATGGGAGGAGGAATGTCTTCTGTGTCTATCCCTTACTATTGAAGAAGGCGTAGCTTATATGTCTATCAGTCACTATTGAAGAAGGCTTGGCTTATGTATATCAGTCACTATTGAAGAAACTTTTTTTTTAAAGTGGCTTATATGTCTATCAGTCACTATTGAAGAAGGTGTGGCTTATAGATTTTTTTTATGACTTCTACATTACTGAGTCAGTACAAAAAAAACATTTTAGATTCCCAAACATTAGTTTTCTAGCACAAAATTAAATATTAAAGAAAAATGTTTGTATGTCAGTAAATAAAGCAGGATATTAAGTGATAAGAGACCACATTTCAGACAAAAAACACAATGAAGGCTGCTGGGTTTTGCTGCAATAATAAGAAGTAAATGCAACCATCAAAGTCTCCAGAAGAATCGTGTCTGGTTCTGCAAGATGCTCAGTAACACTTCCAGTTGATTTCCTTATAAAACTGCACTAATTTTACCGGAGACTACTGTTTTAATTTTTTTAAAATGTTGTCACACCAAATATTACTTTGTTTCATTTACTACTGTTTACTCCTCTTTACAGTATTTTCTTATGTAGAAACATTTCATTTCATTATTTTTGAAGGCATCTTTGCCCCTAAAACTTTTGCACAGTACTGCATATAATCAGAATAATACAGTGCACTAAAAAGAATAATGAGTGCTTAGAATTTGAATTTGATTGCTAAGTCCACTCTGAAAGTATTGGAACAGCAACTGAAAGAAGATGTGATAAAAGCCTGGAAAAGCAACCCAAAAGAAAAATCCAACAGTCAGTCGGTCCCCGGCTTGATGCAGTTACTGCAACTAAGGGATATGCAACCAAATATAAAGTGTTATTTCCTTTAATTTACTCTAAGCCTATCTGTTCCTATAATTTTGCCCACCTCAATATTAGGTGAGCGGCCACCAAAAGTGCTACCTTCAAAGTTCTTTAATACGTCTGGATGTAAATATCAGGAAATGAAAGCTGAAACCCTAACATGTCGTCTTGTATCCATCTTTTGATCTCAAACCCAAATGTCTTCAAAGTGTAGCGAAAAACAATAGTCTTGGCCTCGCCATTCCGATACTTTTGGACGGGGCTGTGTAAAGACAAACGTATCACTCACAGCTGAACCGCTTTCCAAAGCAGATTGACTACATCTTTGTCTGTTGTATTATTTTACTTTCAAAATGAGCTAATGGACCCAGGGGTAATTATCTTCATAGATGTGAAGCAATGATCAGTGTCTCACTGCTTGGGAGATGGAGGAAGAACAAGTTGCCTTGGCAACAGTAAGGACTTGCATGCTTGTTTTGAGCTACACATTAGTGGTTTTTTTGGGGGTTTTTTTTGTGGCAAACTGAATTTGCTTCTGATAAATAGTCGAGGGGGTGTGTTTCAACCACCTCAGTGGCTTTATGCAGATTGGATGAAGAGACAGCTCAAGGTAGTCAGCTTTTCTGCTTTTGCTAAGTCTAATTACATATTGATTTAGGGCAGCTCATATCCAAACCGGTTGATCATTAAACACCTGAGATGCTCAGCTACTACACAAATACTGTCGGATTTTGAGGTGTGAAAGGTTTGAAGCAGGTTAATAAACACTTTGTTTTTTAATTGTCCGCTTTCTTACGTATTTAAAAAAAAAATTTATCTTATTTTATCTGTTGCTGCAAATAACAATGGTATATTTAATTTTACAATTTGTTACTCAGAAGAGATTACAATTATATATGCTCATTAGTATGAAAATGTGACCATTGACGTATAATATACACACTCAGGTTAATAAAAAATATACATCATGCAAATATATAAATAACTGTTTCAAGACTAGCATTGTGCTCGGGCTAACCCTCATTTTTTTTTTAATTTACATTTACATTTATTCATTTAGCAGACGATTTTATCTAAAGCGACTTACAAATGAGAGAATACAAGCAAAGCAATATATCAAGTAGAGAACAATATACGTAGTGCTACCGTACAAGATCTATTAATTGAGTTCTAGAAAGGCAAAGTGCACAGAGTAGAGGTGTAAGTGCCAGAGTAAGTTGTTTTTTGTTGTTGTTGTTTTTTTTTTTAGGTGTTGGTTAGGTGTTCGTGGAAGAAGTGGGTCTTTAGCTGTTTCTTGAAGATGGTGACAGACTCTGCGGTCCAGATTGAGGTTGGAAGTTCATTCCACCACTGAGGAACAGTTAGTGTGAAGGTTCTGCACTGTTATATGATGATAACTGAACACAGAGTGTTCATGCCCCAGGTTATTTTGTGTGCCAAGATCACACAACAGATCACAAGTCCAACAACCAATCATTGTTACAGGTTCTTTTAAAATTTAAACAGCGGCTTGGTGGTTAAAGCTCTGGGTTACTGATCGGAAGGGCGGGGATTCAAGTCACAGCACTGCCAGGCTTTGGGTTACTGATTGGAAGGTCAGGGGTTCAAGC
>JAOUWY010000035.1:21452601-21463879 GCA_025728095.1 Prietella phreatophila
AGTACTAGTATTAGTAGCAAGAGTAGTCGTAGTAGTAATAGCAGTAGCAGAAGTAGTAGTAGCAGAAGTAGTAGTAGCAGAAGTAGTAGTAGTAGTAGTCGTAGTAGTATTAGTAGCAGTAGTAGTAGCAGTAGTAGAAGAAGTAGGAGGAGTAGTAGTCGTAGAAGCAGTAGTAGAAACAGTATTAGTAGTAGTATAAGCAGTAGTATTAGTAGGAGTAGTAGTAGTAGTACTATTAGTAGCAGTCGTAGTAGTAGTAGTATTAGTAGCAGAAGTAGTAGCAGTAGTAGTAGTAGTAGTAGAAGCAGTAGTAGTTGTAACAGTATTAGTAGTAGTAGTAGTAGTAGAAGCAGTATTAGTAGTAGGAGTAGTGGTAGTAGTATTAGTAGCGGTAGTAGTAGTAGTAGAAAGCAGTAGTAGTAGTAGTAGAAGCAGTACTAGTATTAGTAGCAAGAGTAGTCGTAGTAGTAATAGCAGTAGCAGAAGTAGTAGTAGCAGAAGTAGTAGTAGTAGTAGTCGTCACTACACTAAACCCATGTACAGGACACCTGCATTACTGTGCCATGCCCAGCTGTTAACAGACAATACTTAAGCACAGTCACTCCTTCTAACACATTTATGCCTTTATGTTCTTTCTCACTCCCTCACTGCCTCTCCTTATTCTCAGACAGCTACTCTAATGTGTCTGTTCCTTCACACATGTCTTGTCCTTAACTAAGATTACACCAACCGCATACAAGACAAGAAATAGTGTTCACCAGCTTTCCCTCCTGTTCTCACGCTTGAAAATTTGATGGGAAGTTTCCTAGTAGAACTGTGTGTGTGTATATGTGTGTATTGTAGAGAAGAGAACCGCTCTAAATAGAACAATAGCTTCTTTGCATATTAAGGAAGGCGCACACAAAAAAACCTGTGGTTTCGCCGTTCATTCGGAACAATAGCGTGCGGTGGATGTTTGTGTGTGTGCTAAAACGAAAGCTTTTTTTAAAAGCCACATAATAGGGTAGGAAGGTAATTTCTGAAGCTGATATAAATATATGCCCGCCTCTTCCAAACACACACACGCATTTTTTCCAAATGTTTGCTATGACAGATGACTGCAAGTCCTAATACCGCAATTCAAAGATAAATGAATAATGAAGTGCAATCAGCTATCATAATATTTCAACATCACAGGCAGAGATATTATTAATAACCTTGTTAATTACTGAATAACCTTAATCATAGATTGATTTAGATGTAACCTCAATCAGCCTGTGTTTTAGTACTGATACTGACTAAAATCTTGGCAACGAGGCGCTATACAGTATAATCACGAAATATTCTGCGTATCACTAGACACTAATTGAAGTTAACAGTGCTTTTACTATCCATCCATCCATCTTCTATACTGCTTATCCTTTTCAGGGTCATGGGGAACCTGGAGCCTATCCCAGGGAGCATAATGATGCATTTATTTCCATCAGAATAAACTTTTAACAACCCAGTTTCAAAGCATGATGTATATGTCAGAATAGGTTTTTTTCCATTTCACTCTAAAGACTGTCTTTCCTCCCCCAAAACACCTTAAAACTACCCTATGTGCAGTGATAATGACCTGCCTCAGCAGGAGCGTTCAGCCCTTCCCCCTCCCATCGGTCTAAACAGTGAGACCCATCTGTAGTGTTAAAGAAGGACTGTCATTAGAGAGCGTCTTTCCCCATAAAGCAGGTGATGGAACGGAGGGGGTAGAAAGCACTCTCCTGCGGCGGGGCGTGTGTAGGGACTGCGTGCTTTAAATTAGTCATCATTAAGGGAAAGACTTCTGACAAAAGAACTCTGATTCCTATTAGACTCCACTGTAGGGGCTCTAGGTACATAATGATAAATGGTCCGGCTGCACAGTACTGACAAGGTCAAATCATTCACTAAGGGATATGGAGGGTTTGTGCAAGAGAAAACACCATCTCAGAGGGAATGTGAGAGAATTATTAAAAAAAATAAAATAAATTGGGCGGCTGTGGCGCAGTTGGTAGAGCGGGTTGTCCACTAATCGTAGGGTTGGCAGTTCGATTCCCATGCCGAAGTGTCCTTGGGCAAGACAATGAGCCCCAAGTTGCTCCTGATGGCAAGTTAGCGCCTTGCCTGGCAGCTCTGCTACCATTGGTGTGTGAGTGTGTGTGTGAATGGGTGAATGAGACACAATGTAAAGCGCTTTGGATAGAAGCGCTATATAAGTGCATATTTACCATTACCATTAAAAATGAAAAAAAAAAACCATCCGTATTATTTTTTTTAATGCAAAGACTACTCTTAATTCTAACTGGTGGCAATACACATACAGTCAGTATCGGGAGTCGAGGGTATTTACATTAAAACTGGGTGAACGGTGTAGGAATTACAGCACATTTTAGATATGACTAGGGGCCATAAGTAATTGAACAGTTGTCTGTTCACTTGTTCCATGGCCAGGTATGTCATATTCACTCGTTATTTCACTTACAAGTAAGCAAATGAAAGAAAGCTCTGGAATCTGTTGCTGTTAACTCTCTGGCACTGGCACTGCCAGTGAAACAAGCAATCATTAGACTGATAAAATAAAATAAAAAATCACTGCTTGACAAACGGGTTCCCTTTTGAGTCTGGTTCCTCTCAAGGTTCCTTCCTCGTGTAGTCTCGGAGTTTTTCCTTCTCATCATTTGCCTCTGGCTTGCTCGTTTTAAATTTGAAACGATACATTTATACTCCGGATATTTCGGTAAAGCCGCTTTGTGACAACATCTGTCGAGAAAAGGTCTACGTGAATAAAATCGAAAAGAATTGAAAAAGGTTGCACTTTGAGCTCGTTTTCATTATTTAGTTTAATCTAAATCAAAATATACTGGAGTAATATATTTATACCTGACTGTATGTGATGTACATAAAACAGCTGCGGATATATTTGATAGCAATGTGCCGTTGCGGCTGATTCAATACAATACAAGTTTTCGTTAATTTTTTCCCATCTCTACACTCTGTAAGGTGCCAGTGTTGAGGCCCATGGACCTGATGGTGGAGGCTACATCTCGGCGAGTGTTCTCCAATGCACACACCTATCACATCAACTCTATTTCAGTGAACAGTGACAACGAAACGTATATGTCAACAGACGATCTTCGGATCAACCTGTGGAACCTGGAAATCACCAACAGAAGTTTCAGTATCCTTGAACCATGTTTATCCGACACGAAAAGCCCATAGACGTGTAGCCAAGTCTGTCTCAGACTTGTGATATAAAAATGAATGAATTTCAACCGACAGCACAAAGCCATCATGCTATAACTAGTGTTTTCCCCAAAGGTCATCAATTCTCAGGCATGTCTGTCCATGGGTCACTATTGATCAGAGGTTAAAGGGTCTGAGATGAAAAGCATCAGTCTGAACGCATGACTGAAGAGACACAGAGCCCATACCGAGCCTCTTATTTGCCATGTCTCTACCAATTTCAGTCAGGATGAAGTCAGTAATCTTTTGACAAAATGACAAAAGTCAACGCAATATTTTCGTTTAACGCCTTGAACCAAAACTGAAAGGCTACACTTCAGTCGAATCCTAACTTCACAGGCATTTTATGGTGGTGTACAGAGGCAAAATTGCTCAAATTGTGGCGCCGTCCAAATACTTATGGACCCGATATTATTTATATAGAGGTATTATCTTTGGAAATGCTGACCAACCTAGAATGACTGTAGACCTGTGGGTCCATGCCATCCTGACCAGGATAAAAGTTACTAAAGATGGATGGATGGATAAGTGGACGGGTGTGTGGGTGGGTGTAATCAGTGGGTGTATGGATGGAATCAATGGGTGGATGGATGGATGAATATTGGCCCATGCTAATAATGGCTAAAACTTTTATTTTACCAGGAAGGGAACATTTGAGCATGAAAGGTGGTACCCCTGTTCCACAGTGCTCGGTTTTATGTTACTATTCCTTCACCCAAACTCTTCAGACATTGTAGATCTAAAACCAGCCAACATGGAAGAGCTCACTGAAGTGATCACAGCAGCAGAGTTTCATCCCAACCAGTGCAACACATTTATCTACAGCAGTAGCAAGGGTTCCATACGACTGTGTGACATGAGAGCAGCTGCACTCTGTGACAACCACTGCAAATGTAAGTTTATTCAGCAGCTAAGCCTTCCTATTTCTGTAGGTATTCTGTCTGACAATGTGTTGATTAACCTGAAGTTGTTCACACAGCCATTCATATCTCATTAACGTGGTTCATTTAACACCCTCTAGTCTTTGAGGAACCAGAAGACCCTGTTAATCGCTCCTTCTTCTCTGAGATTATTTCTTCCATCTCCGACGTGAAGTTCAGCCACAGTGGTCGTTATCTAATGACTCGTGACTACCTTACTGTTAAAGTATGGGATCTTAACATGGAGAACAAACCTCTGGAGACCTATCAGGTACTGTCATGCTTTTTGATCAGGGGGACTCCAAAACTATCACAGCAGAAGCTAAGAAAAATAGACCCAACACACATTGCTTCGTGTTCATATCATCAACTGCACATTTATTTTCAAACTTAAAGGCTTCAATATTCATGCAGTGATCCGATCTTAATATTTACACCCCAAGGAAAAAGGACACGGCTAAAGGCAATTGATTTCCCCCCCTTTTTCATATATGTATACATTCCCATCTGAAGCGATTAGAATGGCAATGCCAGTTGGGTTTGAGGTACCATGAATTTTGCCAGTCTTACAAGGTTAACATTACATAAACAGTTCTGTCCGTTTAGACTTGATCATCTCTATCTTTCTTTTACAGGTCCACGACTACCTGAGAAGTAAACTGTGCTCCCTCTATGAGAACGACTGTATTTTTGACAAGTTTGAATGTGTGTGGAATGGAACAGACAGGTACGTTTATGTGAGGGATAGTGGCACAATGCAGGGTTTTGTGTTATGAAATGTTCATACTTATGTTTAGTGCAGACATTCCTTGTGAACCAGTATTAGCGCAGCCATACATATAATAGTGTATGATCTACAGCAGGGGTGTCCAATCTTATCCAGAAAGGGCCGGTGTGGCTGCAAGTTTTCATTTCAACCGAGCAGGAGCCACACCTGATTCCACCTGTTTAATCAGTCGATATTGGCTTTCAATAGACTCAGGTGTGACTTCTGCTTGGTTGGAATGAAAACCTGCACCCACACTGGCCCTTTCCGGATAAGATTGGACACCCCTGATCTACAGTATATTCATGATAATGAGGCTTTTCTGTCGTCTACAGTCTCTCGTTTAGATTAGGATTTGAGCTGAAACACCAATGAAATATCATTTTTCTCCATACATTCTGCTGAGGTCACGTCTTCTTGGGTTCATTTAAATGACCCATTTTTATTGATTTAACATGAAGTAACATGTCATTCATGTAGCACCTTTTGTAAGCCCAGGATTGTTTCACAGAAAGTACAGACCGATGAAGGTGTATAAGAGGTGGACATCATAACCAAGGCGCTCTAGTGGCTGGCTGCAGTACAAATTTTTTAAACCCCGCCCATTCCAATGTTCATGAATGGAAAACAAGCCACACTTGCATTATAACTTGCAGCTACTCAAAAAAATTTTCAATCTCAACTGACCTTGACTGGCATCTGCCTCAAAACCTTTCCTCATAATAAATGTGTTTTATACAATGAGTTATTTAATGATCATTTAAAATGTTGGGGTTGATAAGGTAAGGGAAAATGTCTAGGATAGTATCAATAGCTTCCATGCTGTTTGGAGAATTTTTCTTCTCCCCCTCCCCCCTGTCATCGCATGAGAAGTAACAGACAGTGATGCGCATATATTTCAGGTTTATTTATAGCGACACCGCCGCTCGGTGTAGCCCACGCAGACCACACGCTGTGCACGGCAGCATATCCCTGCTGGAGTCTGAGCAAAAATATATATTTAATTAATTTAAAAAAACTTGAGACATTCTTAAATGAACGATCTCAGTTGCTATTAAAAGACGATCTTTCTGGAACATCATACAGATGTTGTAATGAAATGCCAGTGAAAGACCCATTTTGACTGGCAGCAAGTACGACCTCCTAGATTTATACTACGTTCTAGGAGCATCTCCAGCAAACTTGTCTGATCTTTCTGGCAACTAGAAATCCCAATACATTATGTAAATCTCACTCACTTCTTGTGTTGTTGATCCTGGTCAAGGTTGTTCCCACGAACCCTTGAGGCAAGGTGGGAATACTCCCTGGATGCACACAGTCACATTCTCATACACACCTAGGGTTAAATTATCGTAGTCGATCCACTTACTGGAACATTTTTGGGAGGAAACCTACATGGGCATGGGGAGAATACATGGAAACTCAAACCGTGAGGTGGCAATGTTGCTCACCGCACCACTCCGACACCCAAAATAAATTTGATGGCTAATTGGGTCAAGTATAAAGATTTCCCTGATTTAAGCATTGTTTCGAAATGTAGTTAGCTTGATTACGCTTGCGACAAAGGTACAGAGTGTCTAGAAAGCAATTTGCTAGAAGCTTGGCGTTTCCCCAACATGCACGTTTACACAAACTCGGGAGCTCTCGTAAGATATCGGGATGCTCACGAATATGCGTTTTCTTGCATAAACGCTCCTACAAAACGTTTACGAGAAAGAAATTTGTTCGAAAAATGAAGTACACATATATTCGGAGGTGTTTGATGTAAAACACACTCCATTCTTTCCCTCTCAGCGTCCTGATGACTGGATCCTACAATAACTTCTTCCGCATGTTCGATCGTAACACCAAGCGCGACGTCACACTGGAGGCATCGAGGGAAAACAGCAAACCTCGAGCCATCCTCAAGCCACGCAAGGTGTGTGTGGGTGGCAAGCGGCGTAAAGACGAGATCAGCATGGACAGCCTAGACTTCGGGAAGAAGATCCTTCACACGGCCTGGCACCCGTCGGAGAACATCATCGCCGTGGCCGCCACCAACAACCTGTACATTTTCCAGGACAAGGTCAACTAGCGTGTCTCGAGTTCTCCATCACGGACACGGGAGTCTGATTCCTCTAGGAAATCTGCAGGTTTCGAAGGAAAATGTCCGGTTGAGCTTTTTTTTTTTTCTTTTGAGAACATAGTACGTACCCCCTGCACTGAATTATATGCAAAAATGACTGCTGCCTGCTCCGTTTTTAGTTCTCCTCTTCCACTGTAGTTCAAATATGGACAGCAATGAAATGCGATGACATTTGAGTTTGCGGCGAAAACTGAACTGATCACACTCAGCCCCAGATTTGCCACAACTTCTCACATATTTATTCACCATTTGACTTCATGGAAGCAGATGCATCATTCTGACGCAGGACCACAGTTCAGATAGTGCGGCATCGCACTGATTTAAGATGGAATTTTAAAAAAATAATAATGAAAGTTTTTTAAAAAACTATGTAGCAATTTACTGCTTTTGTTGTAATTTTCTAAATAAACTCCCAAAAAGGGGGGGGGAAAGGCTAATAAAAATCAAATAAGAAGCCATCTTTTCTTTTCAGACGTCATGCCTTTTTACTCACATGCTCAAGAACCACTCAAGTATGTATTTAAAAAAAAAAAAAAGAAAGAAAAAAAAAGGAAAAAGCCTGAGGCTGCGTTTATTTCCAGTCACCGCTTACAGAAACAGCAACACGTCATAAGCATTCCACTTTAAGAAACATCTGTACCATTTACAGAGTGGTACATAATTGATGAAAATGAACACTGCACTGGCTTACACACTTCTGTCCCCTGCTGTTTTAGCAGCACCTGGCTAAAAACACGTATTCTGGGTCGTGAAGAGACGGGGCTGCTGTACCAATCGTGGCAGCGTCTCCAAACAGCCAAAGATCATGGATTAACGCGAATATTTAAACCTGTTCTAGTCAATCCCGCCCCAGAAGCCAGTAGATGTACATGGTTTGATTATATACACGCATGTTCTGTGTAATCACTGTGCTCAGTGCAGGATAAACTCCGACTGTTCAGTGCTCGGATGTCGTGATTTAAAAAAAAAAAAAAAAAAAAAAATCACTTAGTAGAGCGTCTGGTCGGCTCCGACGCCGTCGGGGGAGGTGGGGGTCCTCTGCGGTCCAGATCCTCTATATAGAACATAGTGAGCTTTCGGCGCTCCTCAGGGACACAGTCGAGGACCAGATAACGTTTGTCATTCTGGAGGATCTTCTCAATGTCCTTCAAGTGCTGGTCTGACTCCTGGATCAATCTTCTGGACCTAAGACAGAATGTACAAAGGGAGTGAATAGTACGTTATCATTTAGTATTTTTCTTTTTCTCTCTTCACAGTTTGGGTTGGGGGAGGGGGACATGATGTATTAGAATTAATTCCACACAATGATGGGCTTTTAAAATAATAATAAAAATTGATGGTTGTCTGGGAAAGCCCAGCAGATGTCACTGCGGCTGAATTCTAGCAAACAGCCAAAAATGATGAAAAATCAGTGGGGAGGTATTTTCTGCCTAGAAGATAGAATGCCTCCAGAAAGAATAACATTGGCAAAACTTCTTAGGAGCACTGTGAAATCAGTTATAACACATTGGAAAAACTGTCACAACAGTTAAAAAAAAAAAAAAAAAAAAAAAAAAAAAGAATCACCAATCAAGCTGTTGGAAAACTACAAGCCGTAGTAGAAACGTACTCAAGAACAAAATCAGTTCGGTTTGTAAATAAGATATCAAAAAAATACTTACAAAAGCTCCTGTAGGACGATCCGAGAAGAAACAGAGTAATGCAATTTTCTCCCTTTTCACTTTTGGGGCTAACTAGACTTTAATAATCCTAGACCTGTACTACAGGTTGGGAATCAAATAAGAGACATGCTTCAGTTGAGGAAATTCTCACGTCGTTGGGGGGTTTCCCAGACCGCCGGACTTCTACGAGCAAGTGATGTTTGTTAAAAATGGAGAATACCAATAAAAATGTACATTACCTATACGTAATGAACTTTGTCTCTTTGAGAAGCGTTCTGAAGTCAGCTTTGGCTGTGATGTATTTGTCCTTTATGTAGTCTTCAAACTCCCTCTGTCTTTTCTATTAAGTAAAGCAAAATTAAAATGAGCTTAATGTTGTAATTTTTTTTTCATACCAAGAGCTCTTTAACACGACGCTAATGCGTCAGGATCACTCACTCGATCACTGCTGGAGAACTTGATGCACCGAGGATCGTCTTTAATGACCTTCTTTACCTCCTTCCATGTGGTGGTCAGTGTGATCTGCAATACGAAGAAGATAGGAAAAATCAGTATCACCAACACCTTCATACACCAGTCAGAAGAACATGAGCGCCACCTTCAGGCAAAATCAATGTGCAGTCAGTAAGTAAAACAACAGAGAAGAAAAATACACAAGGCGAATTTAGAATAGTTAACAGTTATCAAAACTCTGGAGTAACACAAATGGAACTATGGAAATTATGTTGTTAAAAAAAATAAATAAATAATTGAGTATTTTCGCATCTTCAAAGTAGACGCCCTTTTCGCTTAGAATGTCCAGAAATATATTCTTGGTGTTTTCTCACCAGATTTCTTGAGGAATTTCCCCGAGATGCTTTTTAAACAGTGTTAAAGGAGTTCCCAATACGCCGGACTCTTATCGGCTGCTTTTCGGAATTTTTCGCTACGAGTCGTCCATTTAAAAAAAAAGAAAGAATTTTGGTAAATAAAACGTTTTCTAATGAAAGAAACGAATACGTCGGCACGATTATATTTTTGTCTAAAACACTGATTTCAAACGTTTAATCACACACCTTCAGATGAAAAGGCTTTTAAAGATCACGAGAAACGTTTTAGACGAGTGTCCACAAACTTTTGACAGAGGATGTATATTATAAACACAAGTTCAATAATAATGCAATCAATTAACAACAACTCCTATAATAAAGAAACATTTTTCCAACAAACATGCATGCGTGTTATTCTGTGAAGAACACTACATGCAGTAGTAGCACGCCCCTCACCATGGTCGTCTCATCCAACAGCTGCCTGAACTGCTCTTTTTTTCTTTTAGTGAGAACTTCCACGTGCTCCTCAAACAACTTCTCCTTCTCGTGTCGCTCCAACAGGGCAGCAGATTCCCAGCGATGATCTTTGCGCAGGATGCGCCTTGTATCTGACCAGGAGACGTCGGTGGACTTAACCTATTCACAAAAACATATGTACACGGTCAGAACAAACATGATGGGAGGTGCTGAGAGAGAGAAGCAGGTACATACGGGTACAGTGAGCTCTGTGGTACGAAATGCAGAGACTAAATTAAGCAGCTCCAACGGCCAACAATATTACACCATGACTATTTCAATCACAGCGTTACTGTTGAAGTGTTAATAGAGTTCTACGCTAAGTTTTGCAAAACACTTCACGTTATGCTATAATCGGGCCGTCTTAAAGGCGATATATAAACAAAGCTACAGCTATTATTCATCATAACTCATGCATATGAGTGCACTGACCATGTCAGACATCAAAGCTTTGAAGCTTTGGATAGCTTCCTCGCGCTTGTGCTGCTCTCTCTCTCGGTCGATCTCCTTGGTTTGCTCAGACCGGGCTTTTTGCACTTCGCGCTCTCTCTCACGCAGACTTGCCTCGATACGAGCCTGGCGTTCCATTTCCTTCTCCTTCTCAACATCCACACTCTATAGAACAGCAAGGATAGAGCCAGTCACACACACGGTCAAATGTTTAAACACACTCATTATTTATCCACCCCCCCCACACATACATTTTAGAATAATAGTATAATAATAAAGTCATCAAAACTTTCCAACAGCAGCTATATATATCCATCTTCACACTGAAGACAACTGAGGGCCTCGTACACGACTATTACAAAAGGTGCAAACGTTCATTGATGCTTGACAAGGTAAAACGATACATTAAGAGCCAAGGGGGTGTAAACTTTTGAGCAGGATAATCAAGTGTAAATTATTTTGTTTAAAGATCTTTTTCCCCTTCCCATTTAGTACCACCTTTCAGACGCTAAATAAGATATGTACATGTCTCACAGAAGACAAAATACTAAACAATTTACACCGTTCATAAGTTTACACCCCCCGGCTCTTAACGTATCGTTTTAACCTTCTTGAACAGGGGTGCTCACACTTTTAACATGACCAGTCAAGGAGATCTACCTACATTAAAAATGCGAAACATATGCACATATACACTGAGTATAATTTAAGTATATATACACATACACAAAATATACACACACACATACACACACACATTTATTTTGTGTGTGCATATATATGCACAC
>JAOUWY010000035.1:21463979-21476306 GCA_025728095.1 Prietella phreatophila
TATGCACACACAAAATAAGTGTGTGTGTATATACACACACACACACACACACACACACACACACACACACACATACACAAAATATATATATATATTTTGTGTGTGTGTATGTGTATATATACTTAAATTATACCGCCGATTAGTGGCCATCCCACTCTACCACCTGCGCCACAGCCCCCCCTATTCCTCAGCTCGCTTTTCGGAGGGAAGTCAGTGTCGTAGTTTTTATGAACAGCAAAAAACAAACAAACAAACAAAAAAACATCCTCCCATTCCACATGGAAGTGATAAGTCTGCGGTTTCTTGCATGATCCCGCTACCTCACTCATTTTGTACCCTTTCTTCAGTCGGAATAAACTAGGAAGTTAACTCTGTAATTTCGCTCGCTAGCCTTTAGCGCTGCCGCGTTTGATCGCACACGCGTGGAGAGAGAAAAGACGAGATCTCACACTGGCTGCCCTGTACATCAACACTAACATCTATTTTTTTTTTTTTTTGAACGGCGATCTACCTGAACTTCCTTTGCCATCAACCGGTCGATCGCGATCGACGTATTGTGCACCCCTGTTCTTGAGCATCAGTGAACGTTTGCACCATTTATAATAGTCGTGTATGTGTCCCTCAGTCATCCTCAGTATGAAAAGATGGATCTCAACATTATATAGCCACTGCTGGAAAGGGCACAAATATGCAGAGTATGCCAAAAAAAGCAGAGAATGTAGAACAGTGGGCAGGACAAACAAGGGACTCATGAACAACTATCATCCAACTATCAACGTGGATTATCCAGGTAACGACACACAGCATTAAGAATCAAGGGTGTGTAAACTTTTGAACAGGGTAATTCGTATAAATTCAGTTATTATCTCGTCTTGGGCTCTATATCTAAACATCTGTTATGTGGAAAAAGCTTATTCGGGACAGAACTAAATAATAATAATAAAAAAATAAAACATAAAAGTCTTCCACAAACGAATACGCTAGCATACGAGGGTTTAAATTGTGGTGTATGGGAGTTTCCTAGTAAGTTACGACTCCTGGAGGCCGGTGAGTGGTGGGCCGGATTATTATAATGAGCCGACCCCTTGTTTTGTTTCATAATTATGGTGCATTACATGCCACCGTATCAAATTTGACTCGTGTACACCCTGAATACGTATAAATCCATAGAACATGAACGAAAAAGGAGGTCCCATACCTTTGCTTGCTTTTCCACATACTGTCTGTAGAGCTCCTCTCGAGCTGCAGAGCTCTCGACAGCCTTGTAACGCTGATCGGTCTCCAGCTTGTCCTTGACTTTGCTCCAGCGCTGCTGAATGTCCACGTGGTGGTCTGACAGCAAGTCAAAAAAGTCCTGCTTCACCTTCGAAAACACAGGAAGGATTTAAATCGGGGATACTGACGTCGAAACGCTATTAAATCCCTAATACATCCATATCCCTAATTTCTCCACCTGGGGATTAATAAAGTATTATCTTATATTAGACGTGTTTAATCTAATCGAGTCCGGTGATTGTGTCACGGTCTGAAATCTGTAAAACATTGTCACGAATACACCGAACTTCAGTTACCTTTTTTAAAAAATATGTACCCGCTGTACACTTACTAACAGAATACCGGAACAATCCGTTACGTGAATGTCGTCATCAACCTACGCTTTGAATCCTAGTAAGACATACCTTATCTCCTTTGTTTTTGGAGTCTTCCTTCTCTCTCTTCCGAAAGGCCGTCATGAACTCCGTGAACATGGCCTCTCGGTCCTTCATCTTATCGATGGCCTTGAAACGAGGATCCTTCGCATGTTTAGACGCGAACTCGCTGAATGTAGTCCTACGTAATATAATAAAAATTTGCACAAATGAGTCACTACCTGGGGAAAAATGTGGATAAGTGTCACTGAGGCACTTTTTTAAGCAACAGGATTAGGGATAAGTGGTGAAATTAACATGTTCCTAACACACAGTCCAGGCTCCACAAGCTCGCAAAAGCAACACCCTGAAACACACCGAACGTTAAGTCGGGCATCGTCCATCATCTTCCTAAAATCATCTTTCGCTTGCATGAGCTTGTTTTTCTTCTCTCTTCTCTCCTCTTCCGCCCGAGTCTTCACAAACTGATCGAAGACCTGTAGATACAGAAACGGGAATTCCAATTTTACAAACCGGGAGCTGAATTATATCGGACTATAAAGCTCGAAAGAAAACAGACAACTTATAAATTAATTTCTGCTTTTAATAGTAGATAAAAAAAAAAGAACAGTACCTGCTTCCTCTCTTTGGGATTGAGAAGTAAATAGCGTGGATCGAACACTATCTTGTGCAACTCTTTGTCCCATGTGGAAAAGGCAGAAACCTGTTGGTATAGAATGTGATTACAGGTTAAGAAAATGTAACGTCGGGTGGGAAAAAAAGTCAAGTGTAAAGACCATAACGCTCCAGATGGTCCGTTTGGTCACTCGTCGTGTGATTTTATTTATCCTCTAATACGCGAATGTTCGTTAGGAAAAACGTACAACGGGAATCGATTGTGCATCTTGTTCACAGAAACGATTAAAGCAGTGTTTACTGTTTAAAAATAAGACCGCAGTATAACTAGCCAAGTGGAAGAGGTTGCCCATATGGGTCCTGCATCCGTTCTTCCCTTTCTTATGTTCTTTTATCACACCGACATGGTACATGTGCACAAGTTCAATGTAATCGTTCAACTTTAGACTACGGTCGCCTTCTTCAAAAGGCATGAATTCGATGCTGAAAATATCAATTGTTTACATTTTTAGTCATCACATGGAACTCTTAATCCAAAAATAATATCAGGATTTTTTACCATTACATATTATGCATTGGGTATTTGATTCAAAACTCGTCATAATCCACTGCACAGTCCCACACCAGAAAGTATTCACCCGCTAGTGATTACTGCTTTTCAGCAGGAGAAACTGTTGCTTGTTGGATGAAGCCAAATACAAATAAATTCCAGTCAGCTGTGTGTGTGTGTGTGTGTGTGTGTGTGTGTGTGTGTGTGTGTGTGTGTGTGTGAGAGACTCTACGGTGAATATTTATGTCCTAATAGGACACAGAGTCAAAGCACTCTGGTTTTTATTTATTTTAAATAAATAAAAACCCAACAAAGGCTTAAATTTGATGTTGCAATACAGCAAAGAAGAGAACTAAATCACTGGGGGGGGGGGGGGGGTAAATACCTTCTGTTCGCACTGTATATTCTAACTCATTTATGATTCTCAGATACACTGCATGGAAAATACCAATGCTTAATAAGTATACCATAAACATAACCACCAAACTACATTACAAAATCAGTTTGAGAGGGACAGAATTTGTTCCACGTAAACAGTTCTGAGCAATAAACGTTAAAGTTAGGGCTGCACAATAACGCCAGTGCCGACATTCTCCCAGGCAGTTATTCGCCAATTTAACGTTCGAATATGTCCAATAATTAAATACCATGATATTTACGTGATAGATTTACTGCCAGTTAAAACCTGAAGCACTTTAAGATGATGACATACAGGCGGGCAACAAATCGAAGGAAAAATAAAACTCAAGAGGCCGTAACGTGCGATATGAGTCCTTTTCATCAAACCCAATCCATTCAGTGAGAGCGAGATCTCATACCCCTGTGGATGGGAATACGGTCATCCTAGAAGAGACCACAGCCATCAGGAGATCAATCAGAATAACTTTGGACCCAAAACATGCCCCCACATGGCATTACAGAGCCATCAGACCCTTTCAGTTCGGGGGAGGCTTTCAGGTTGTCATGTACGTTACATATGTACTCACCTACTTGTCGAGAATACAGTGTAGGATCACTGAGAGACTGCCCCAAGAGCGTAGTAGGATGTTATCATGCAAAGCAAACGTGTCTGGACACGTGCGTTCATGATGCCGTCTCTCATTTATTCATGGTTTTTCCTTTTATTTGTCACCTACCTGCATTTCCATTACAAATCTTTCAGAATATTCTGATCCGTAAGATCGGTTTATTCTTTCTATTTACGCATTTCAATAATCGGCCCGGCACGTGCGTATTGATGCATCCCTAATTCGTATCCAGATGCAAGTGTTTCAATTACAACTGACAAAGAAGAGCTTTAGCAAATGCAAATATATATATATAGACTGTCTTGAACAAATCAAATCAATACACCGTTAACTCAAATAACAAAAGTAGAAACAGCAGAAGCAATAGAGGGGACAAAAAACACCAACAAGAGAAATATGAAGAAAGAGGACAGGAAGGAGAACAAACTGAAGATTGTACCTTGGTGGGTTTCCATTCAGATTTATGTGTCTAACATTACAGAGCTGGTTAGAGTATTGCGTTGAAGTGTTTTACCCCTCTCTCCAGCAGCATGTCCTTGAATTGATTGAGGCGGGCCTCCAGGGGTACGACCGCCCGATCGCGAGCTGCCTTCAGCTCGGCCTCCACGGCCGCCTCTTTCTCAGCATCGCTTTCTTTCACCTCCTCTTTCCTGGAGGGTGGGGGAGAACCGCAATGTGAGAAGTAATCAGGGAAGAATGGCTGGTAAATACATGATTTCATATTCTGAGGAACATAGACTGATTACGATTCTTTTTTTTTCATCCATTGACCATTCCTTTATCATTTGGAAAAAAAAGGTTTGTATGGTCTTGACCAGAACAACAATCAGGCCTAATTTTTGTTCCCTCCCTTACTATTACTTCTGAATTCCTATTAGTCAAAACAAGAAGTAGAAAAATCAGGGTTCAAATTCAGGGCGTTTCGATTGCGTCACTGGGGTTTTTCCTAATGCAGGCTAGAGAGAGGTCAAGCAAGGTGGGTTACCTTGGAGGCCCACGTTGGCATCGCCAGAGCTTAGAAGCGTTCCCTGAAAAATAGTCCCCAGTGCAACACGACCACTGTTTGGGGTCAGGGAGAAGCAGGCTTGAAGGGCACTGATGGGAAACAGTGACTGATTTGACTTGGTAAATCTGGACAATACGATGTCACCACTCATTACAGACCCGAGTAAAGATTATGAAAAGTTATAATAGATCAGCATTGGGTTCATTTTGACAAAAAAAGCCGTTAAATGTCCAATAAAGGTCCAATTAACAATCAGTTTATGATGGATACATGTACGTTCAGAATCCTTTTCAAATGAGTAAACTAGGTTTATTCTTCATGCTCTTAACACGTAGCAGAAGCTAGGTGTCCTTCAGTATCGTTTAACTGGTCCCCCTGCTGTCTCTATAGGACAGACGATTGGTACTTACTTCCTCTTCTTAGCCTTAGAAGGCTCATCTTGTGTTTCTTCTGTGCTTGCTTCAGGGTCCTCTTTGGCGATGCTCGTGGCTAAAACAAAAACGGTCGCACTACTTCATTTTGTCCTAATCTCACCTTTGGCGGTTATGATCTTGTTTAAATTACGAGAGCGTTTACCCGTTTTCCTCGGGTCGTCTAAAGTCTTCTTGTGCGGAGGTTCTTGGATGTATTTATCCACGTCCACCCGGCCGATCAACTCGTCTGGTCGATCCCACATGGAGTGTCGTGTAGTGGGGTTGTAGAAGAACACACGGTCATCACCGGTCCACACCACACACCTACGAAATAAAAATAGTTTGAAAAGGATGTGGGCGTGGGGAGAGAAAAAAAGAAAATAACCCAAACTAATCTGCAATCATCTTCTGAGACCCCCCCCTTCATAAAAGCTTACCAGGGAGTTCCAGGGATAGGGTTGGTAGCCACTGGTTTAGCCTTTTGAGCTGCTTTTTCTTCTTCTGTCATTTCTTCCTCCTTTGGTGCCTGAAAGACCAGAATAAAAGGCTTTGATTCATCTCCACAAGTCTAATAAAGTAAACAAGAACTGCATTTTCACCTCTTTGGCCAGAATGGAGGCTTCGGCTTTAAGTTCTACATCACCAATATCCATAGCATCAGAGTCGTCAGCCGAGTGGTCATCTTTACCTTCGTCTCTGCCCTTATCTAGATGATCAGACAGATATGAAAAAAATTTCATGCCGTCTTGTCTGTTGCTAGTTTCTACTCTATCTGTTGTTAAAACAATGAACAAATGAATTTTAAATAAATAAATAAAAACAACATACATATCAGACCTTTCTCCTTTAGTTCATGAGGTTGGTCCCAGGTAGATTCCTGAGTACGGTTATTGTAGTAGTACGTCTTGCCATCCATCGTTTTGTATTCGGACCATTCCAGGAGTGGGTGCGCACCCGCCAAAGCAGCAGGACCTGCCGTGATGGTCAGCTGTGGGTGCATCATGGGTACTAAAGGAGGGCCCATGCTCGGTAACATACCTAAAAATCATCAGCGTGAACATAATAAGCAACTGAAGACTGTAATTATTCCTTGATTCCATGTTGGGCTAGGTGAGACGGACAAGACGTTATACGATTATATATAGATGATTTCATATGTTCTAAAGATATTCATCATGTGGAAAATATTCGTTAATTGCCTTTATCGTCCTACAATACACCACCGTGATATGGGCAATAGCTCTCTGGTGCCATCTAGTGTTTATGCACGGTTCAATTAATTAACGTCCGACTAAAACAGTGAACGTCAGAAGACGTTAAAAAAAATATGATTATTGGGCAAACAGTAGACATTGTTTGAGAGTGATATTTTCCATACCTGGCAGAGGGATGTGCATGCCAGGTAAAGGCACTCTAAATGGAGGCACCATGACCGGGGGAAATGCTGGGATTGCAGCAGCAGGCTGGGCGACAGCATGGGGAAGACCTGGTGGGAGGCTTCGAGGAAGTAACGGTAGTGTATGCCCTGCTGTAAATGTAGCTGTGACTGTTGGAACGCTAACCACAGCAACTGGAGTCACACTGACAGGAGGCGTAGACACGACAGGGGAGATCTCGGATACAGCAGGAGCTGCAGTAAACAAAAAGACATTATTGAGGCAAAAATTACTGCACTAGTGAATACGTTACATTGAAAGAGCACCCCTCATGTTACATTCTGTCCAAACAAAAACATATTTAGATCCATCACTAAAATTATCTGCTGCATACAAACATTGTTCAATTGTGGATCTGATGTCACATGGATTTTGGGATTGCACAGTCTTACGTGCGTCTGCGAAGCCTATGAACACAGCACAGAGGCCCAGTTGTCTCGAGTGATCATCTTGCCAAGTGCTATGGGGTCATGGCATCCATTTCATCGGTTCGTGTTCTCTTAAAAAGTAGCGGTCAGAATTTTAAGTCCTAAGATTACATTGGCATTCATAGAACGGTTTCTCTCAACCGATTTGGAGAACACTAGACAAAAGTGTTGGGACACCTTCCACAAACCTAAAAAAAAAAAAAAAAGCCTGTAAGAGCTGGACTGTCCTGTTTCGATTGAACTGGCCGATTGATCTCTTGGTGAAAATAACGGACGTGGCTGTGAAACCTAGGGGGAAAAAAATATGTCCGAGATGCCACTCTGAGGCCGCCAACACGCCCGCAGAATCCAGTTCAGAGGTGGAACAAAGCGAGTTTGAAGTCGAGATTGAGGATATGTCTCTGGAGATGGCACCAACAAGCTTTAAATCCATGTGTCTCTCACCATTTTAAAAAAGTAGATAAATAATACAAAAATGACACAGAATGAGATGCACAGAAAGGTTTGGAGACGGTTGTTGTTTCAGCCACTGATGCAACACCCAAAGACCTACCAGCCACGTGGTAGAGGGAAGTGAACCCTTAAAGTGATGAACTCAATGAAGCATTTTATGAAGATGAAACATGCAGAATTTTTTTTTCTTTCAGAAATCTATTTGTATTTATTTGTATACACAATCTGACCTTTTTTCATAATGATGCCAGCCCTGCTGTAAAATGACTTTTGGGGGTCATATAGTACTAGGGAAAAAACAATGAAAGAAAATGGAGGGATTTAGTATAGGATATTTTCTACAATTTCACTAAACACTCATCAGAAATAGTCATAAGAAAATAGTATGATTTTTAAGAAAATAGTATGATTTTTAAGAAAATAGTATGATTTTCTTAAACTTGAAACCCTATAAAACTAACAGTAGAAACATAATTTGCTGTCCATAAAGGTATCAGTGCTGTCAGAGCCAACTGCACATAAACCTCCAGCAAGTGTTAAGTGTGTAACTACAATACTGATCTTTCTGTGGGCATCTGAAAAGTGCTTCAAAATTCATTTCTCAAGTTAGTATTGAACTGATTCCTGGCTACATATACAAAAGGGCACATGTTTCAGAGAATAAGTCAGATACAGCTTTGACGTTATCTGGTATCTCTGAGAACTACCACAGCACTGAGCGGAAGATTTTACATGAGCACAGCTTTGTTGAAGTTTTGTTAAAATAAAAGCCAGCAAAACATCGGTTTTGTCAGACCTTTGTTCATGGCTATAACCCTCTGCTGGGAAGGCTTTCCAATATATACTGGAACATGACTGGGGGATGCGTGTCCATTCACCCAGAAGTACTTCATGGGAAGAAACTTGTGTGGGTGCGATGGACAGGTGTCCACATACTTTTGGCCATTACTGACTATTTTTTAAGCTCTGAGCAAGAGCTGTAGGACTGGAGTCTGATCTCAGGATGTTTTCTGTATCGACTTGGACTTGTCTAACTGGAATTTTTACATGGATGCGTCTTGGTTTTGGGCATTGGTCCATCTAAATATGGTCTCACATGACATTGTGTTCAGTACTCACTGGCCATGGGCTGGGAAACAGTGGGTGAAGGGCTATTGGTCCGCTCAGGGCTAGCTGCGAGTGTGTGGGTGGGGGAAGCCTGCTGGGTGGAGACAGGAGTCACTGTAGTCACAGTATTTGATGTAGTAGAGGCAGGGCTGCTGGACGCAGATCCTGTTGCTCCTGTTTGGACAGTCACGATAGATGTAAGCTCTGACTGCTGAATGACCTTTACCCCTTCTGGTTTGGTCCAGGCGGACTCACGAGTTCTAGCATTGTAGTAGTAGACCTGGGGAAAAAGAAATAAAGTAAGTGGTCTAAGGCAGTCGTCAACAACACTGTTCCTGGAGATCTACCTACGTGAAGACTTGAGCTCCAACCATAATGGTGCCCACCTGACTATCTAAACACCACCTTAAGAAGTCCTTGATCAACTACAACTGGCGTGTTCAATTTTGGTTGGAGATAAAACCTGCAGGAAGGTAGATCTCAAGGAAGAGAGTTGGTGACCAAGGGTCTACGGTATGCACGGCAGGTTTTACAGTGACTGAGGGGAGCGAGCCGTTTTTACAAAAAACGGCCGACTGTTGACCACTAATTAGCATAAACACCCAAGTAACTGACCACAATGAACCAATCAGAAGCAGCACTCAAATACATACACTACTGCTCAAAAGTTTAGACACACTCAATCTTTATTTTTCCACATTTTAGAATAATAAAAAATATAAAGTCATCAAATTTCTGGAGTAACACAAATGGCCAAATCAAAATAATTTAGTATTTTAGCATCTTCAAAGTAGGCCTAGAAGTTCCAGAAATGTATTCCTGGCATTTTCTCTAGCAATTTCTTGAGGAATTCCCCGGAGATTTTTCTCACCAACACTGGACACTTATCGGCTGCTTTTCAGAATATTTCGTTCCGAGTCGTCCTTTTAAAAAAAATGATTCGTAAATAAAATGTTCGTTTTCTAACGAAAGAAACGAATACGTCTGCACGATTATATTTTTATCTACAACACCGATTTCAAACATTTAATCGCACACCTTCAGACCAAAACGCTGTTAAGATCATGGGAAACATTTCAGTCGAGGGCCCACAACCTTTTGACTGGTAGTCTGTAACCTAAAAGACCACCAACATTAAAGTAAAAAATAAATAATAATACATTTCATACCAGTGCCAATAATTACAGTCCACACCTCAGAGAAACAGAAACGCTGAACCTGGTCATGAAATGACCTCCATGTTATAACCAACGTTGTGTTAAAGTAAAAAAAAAAAAGATAATATCCAGTGGTGTCAGTACCTTTCCTTCTGGAGTGGTGTTCTCCACCCAGATCTCCTCACTTGCTGTGCCTCCAGCACCCCCAGCGGCTGGTACCGGGTGCATTCCAGGAGGGAAAATCATGCCAGGAGGAGGGGGCATGCTCCCCATGGGTGGAGGCAGAAAGGGAGACCTCTGGATATCCAAAAATAAGTAAATAAACAAATAAATCATTAAGGTCACATTACAAGTTGACATCTTTGTACGACTTCTGTAAGAATATTTTGGAATAAGCACTAGTAAACACGTTACCATTCGGTGAAAGTGTATCGTTTTGGGAACCTGCTGAGCAAATAGTACCTGTAGATGAGGCGGTGCAATCGGTGGAGGCATGGCACCAGGTGGGGGAATCGCTGACATACTGGGATCAAAAGGCGGACGTCCAAAAGGAGGTCTGGGGGGTGGTGGAGGACCCCTCATCATGCCAAACGGAGGAGGTGGAGGCCGTAGAAGCGGTGGTGGACCTCGCATGACTGTGCTGGGAGGGGGCGCTGGGCTGGGAAACCGTAAAGCTTGCTGCAGGGCCATTCTGAAAGAAGAGATAATGGAGAACTTAATTCATGAGCATAGACTCTGTAATAAATTCTTTTTTTTTAAAAAAAGCTTTTTACATGTTTTGAAAAAGACTGAACGGGACTACGGAGGTTGTCGGGGAGATCGTCGAGGGAATCAGGGTGATGCTAACGTCCGGGTTGGAAAACAAAAATACGTCATTTCTGTTGCGCTCCATGATGGGTCTGCCCAAATACCCACACTTGCGGTCTTGGCCACTTGAGAGTGCATGAACGTGACAGGAAGCACTGTACCAGGTCTTAAAAACGGCAAAAGCTCAGTGCCCTTAACGCACACTAAAACCCACACCATGAGTGCTTCCCGATACTCAAATTGATGCTTCCTCGTTTCCTCGCTCCACCGTCCCCCAGCCCATGACCCAGAAATCGATCGACATCAACCATCTTGAATGATGCATCGGTTCTCTAATCGCACGGCAAGGAACAATGAGGGAAGAAAGCTTCCAGGGGAGCTAGGAGCAAGGATACACAGGTGTATTCCATTCGACTTGCTTCAAATCCTCTCTCCCTGTATCTTTCTCTCACATCCCGAGTCGGTGGTGCTATAACGCAAGGAAATTTATTTTCAAGGTAGTCGAATAAAACCGGAAGCGAAGCTTTATCTGTTTCTCTCTGTTTATTCTGTTTCTATTTCTGTAAAGCTGCTTTGAGACAATGGCTATTGTAAAAAGCGTTATACAAATAAAATTGAATTGAAGGAAACGAGTGAGGGTTAAAAAGTACCCCTCATTTGTTTAATTCGAGACTTCAAGAGAATAATGATTTACAAACGGGTGCCAAGCGTGGACGGACATTGCTTTAAGCAACGATCTTCATGTTGTTGTGATTCATCTTCGTTGTCGACCTGCTTTAATGCTCTGTACTGACTCCTGCAGGCCAGGAGCGGTACTGAAAGTTTTCGCAATGCGCATGCGTACGCGTCAAATGGAGTACACTTTGAAAGGCTACACGTACGACCGTGCGCATACGCACGCGTAAAAAGTATGCCAGAGGTTTTAATCAAAAGTGGCCATGTTTTTGTTAGTTCATTAGAAATCCACAGCCCTAACTTTGCAGACTTCCTCAGAGCCGTCTCCTGAATTACAACAGCATTCTCTACTGAGTGTTTTATTTATTTTAGTTTCGTTTTACACACAGTAAAATAATAAATAAAAATCACAACAATCCAGCAATACCCTTCAGTTCCAGCAGAGCGAACAAAAGCAGTACACCTTCAAAAATGGCGGAACGATCCCATAATGCAGCGCGACGTGACGTCATTCGCTAAGCAGCGGTTCATGCTAGCTAGCCGAGAAAGCCATTTAGGCAATTTAACGGAACTACCTTTGTAGGAAGCAAAAATAAAGATGTTCAGGAGGTGCTGTAAATTATTTAGCTATGCGTCAGGTTTTTTTTATATCCAACAGAAACAATTATTTCCGGTAGATAGCTGAAAGTTAGCCATTGTAAAACAAAACGCATCACTGTTACGCCACAATGATGACCAACTCCAATACATAAATAAACATAATCAAGCTAGGCATTCGGTTTTTTAATCATTGGTTGGAGTCCAAGTGCACCACAACAAGACAAATACTGGTCTCACCTGCTATCGCTAGCCGTGGCGCTTTCTCCCTCTATGTGCTCCGCCATTGCGCCAAAAAAAAAAATCAAAACAGGAAACTTTCTACGGACAAAACCCTCTTTGACGGCGTCCTCGCATATGATTGGCTGCACGGTCGAGGCGGTCCTAATCTCACACAGCTGATTGG
>JAOUWY010000035.1:21518444-21529517 GCA_025728095.1 Prietella phreatophila
CCAAAGGTGTTCAGTGGGGTTGAGGTCAGGACTCTGTGCTGGACACTTGAGTTAGCCCCTTAGTTCCAGTGCACAGAAATCTTAATCCTATATAGCATACAAAGACGTTCTAGACTATTGGGAGGCTGTGTCTCAGGTGGTAGAGCGGGTTGTCCACTAATTGTAGTGTTGATGGTTCGATTCCCGGCCCACATGACTCCACATGCTGAAGTAAGACACTGAACCCCAAGACACTGAACCCCAAGTTGAGACACAGTGTGAAGTGCTTTGGATAAAAGTGTTTCCACCTTTTGCAACATTTTGAGGAAGAACCAAATTTAGATGTAATGGTCAGGTGTCCACAAATCTTTGGCCATACACTGCATATAATTAATCACACAGCCAAGTCTTTGTCATATACAGTTAACCTAACTATAAATTAATCTCTTACATTAAACAAAACAAATCCATGTAGATTGTTATTAAAGTTCATTTAAATGTAATAATGTTTTTACAATTCAAAGTTTTATGATTTTGACATCCTCACCTGTAGTGTTTCTCTGCATACATATGCTATCTGTCTCTCTTTCAGGGGTCCAGTCACTGCAAAACCACCAGTCACCTCATTTAGAGACTTAATTTAGTGATTTAGAGAAACCAGCATCCTAAATTAGTGAATGTTTGCCCATTGAAATTATTATTATTATTATTATTATTATTATTATTATTTAATGTATAATTATCACACATTATTATTCAAGAAGTCAGAGGACCACAATACCTTTTAAATTTATACTATAAACTTTACCCTCAATAGAAACTAGAGTGCTACAAATACAAATTATAGTTAGTTTTTTTTGCATATTTGGAAACTACAGCAAAAACGACTTATGCTTGTGAGCCTGGTCGAACATGCTAGGTTTCAATATACACTGCAGCCAACAAACAGAAACTTCTAAAAGGTCATCACAGCAGGAAGGCTGTTATTTAATGTAACAGACCCTCCCATCCTGTCGATTCCAGTCTGTCATAACCAGTGTACCTAAATTTTGGATTTAGGATGCTGAATTTCAGAACTATGTACAAGAACCTTAAAAGCATCACTGATGTGGAAGTAAAGCTCAGCTTAACATCTGCAAGCCCTGCTAAACATTACATACATACCATGGTAGATGTCTTGCAATGACCCCCCTCCACAGAACTCCATGCAGATCCACAATTTGTTGTTTCTGTTAAATTTCAAAGATTGAAATTTTTGTTGCCACTGCTATCTACAAGCAATTCAATAAATATCATCCAAAACTATTTGAATGTCTGTTTGAGGGTTAGTGCGAGAGAGACAAACCTGAGGTAGCCGCCAAAATAGGCCACAATATTTTTGTGCATGCAGTCCTTCATCATGGTGATCTCCTGCTGAATGCTTGAAATGTCATCTCCTGAAACGTAGACAGCCTACCCTTGGGGATCTGCTTCACTTATGGAACTAATGGAACACTTATGGAACTAATGTTATGTTTGGAGTGACAGTGACAGCACAGTGACTTGCGCTGATAGAGACTGACTAAAATACAGTAAAAAAAACATTTCTTCGATTAACTGGGACAAAAATCGACATTTTAAATGTGCACTGCTACAACCTCTTAATATACACATTTCTCCTACATTTTGGGTATTTACTACTAGATAAGGTTCTCCCTCTGTTGCATTTTAGTACCACCAGTCCAGTGTTGCATGGACGTGCATGTCAGATGTAAAGAAATGTCTGTCATTGCTATCCCTCCCCTCCCCTCCCCACAAGAAACACTGTTGGGCACCACAATGCATTTAAAAGAGAACACAAAGCATCTCTGCCAAGTGATCATGAAAATACCTGACTGACTGATCTGGTGGTGCCCCTAAAACATCTGGGTGGTCTGGTGGTGAACAGTCTATGAACTAAGAAACCTCCAGCCCATTCAGTCAAACAGCGTCCGACCTCATCAGGTAATCAGTTTTGGGCACGTATGCTGCCGATGCACTTAATCATAAGAAAAACCATAAATTGTGTGGACAATTCTAACGTATGTTCTTATGACCTACCAGGATCCAGTTTGACTACTTTGATGGCTGAGATGATCGATGTCTTAATGTTACGTGCCTATAGAGAGATTGGCAAACAAAAAGTAGGAGACTATTAAAACATTGCAAATATATTTCAGAGATTCAACAAGTCATGATCTACACTGGTTGCCAGTTTTCATGATGTACTGATATCAAACTTTAGCAATAGTTTCATTACAAAGCCTTGAATGGAACAGTTGTTCCATGTTCTGTTCTGTATGTGTACATTGGAAATAAAAGGTCAACCCATCCCTGTTAAAATGGCAACTTAGCACATCCTGATTTGCCAATTGTATTCCATTCTTCCTTGCAAAATATGCTATCAAATTGCAAGGGGGTCTCCTATGCACAGCCCTCTTTGAGTCCTTCCATAGATTTTCGACAGGATTTAGATCTGACTGACTGGTCCAATCCAAAAGCATTGATCTTCTTCTGGAGCCATTCCTTTGTCGACTTGGATTTGTGCTTTGGGTCGTTATGGTACTGGAAGCAGAGGCCTGTAGGTTTGAGCAAAAATAGACTGGTATTTGGAGCTAAATATCCATGAGCTACATAGAGTCCTACGTCCCAGCTGAAGAGAAGCAGCCCCAGAGCATGATGCTGCAACATGCTGCACACTGTCTATAGTGTTGTTTCGGTGATGAGCTGTCTTGTTTTTGTACCAAACATATGTTCTTGAATTACGCCTAAAAAAAAGGCGTACATGTTCATGATAAAGGATTAAAGTGGGTTTTTTTTCTTGATTAAAGAATGAGCTATTCTCAAGTACAAGTATACCAAACGTTACCTGTTTTAATAGTGGCAATTTCTGTGGCATGTGCCAGCAGAACTGAGAGCTCTGTTAATGCTTAAAAGAGAAGCTCTACATAAAAAGGAACGGTAAATTGTGCCATCTTAATTTCAGCTCCCTATATCTTATCGTAGCAACAGGTTTCAATTAGTATAACACAATTACAGCACGTTTATGGTTGTCCTCACATTTCTGACACATAGAGTTTACAGAGAAATTCATCCAAATTAATCTGGAGGAACTATCAGTGGGAAAAACAGAAGGTTTTAGACTAGCCAAGTCAATCACTGGACCTTAAACCAATTGAACAGCATTCCTAAAAATCCTAAACTCTCGTCTCATATCCATCTTTTGATCTCAAACCCAAATGTCCTTTTCTGTGTATATCACAAACAAAAGAATCGGCCTTGCTGGTCCAATAGTTTCGGAGGGGACTGTAAATCTATACCTTAGTAACGTTCTTTATTACTCATAAGATGTATCTTGAGAACAGGGATCACATAGGTAAATGTTAAAAAAAAAAGCCCCAGTGTAACCATAAATAAAATAAAAATTAAACTTTTAGCATGCACTGACCTTGTATTAGCTTGTTGGCCTTTACAATCCGGTACTTCCCTGCTGTTTGTTCTAAAGCTTTGTGAACTTTGTGCACCACAAGCGTAACTAGAAGTTAAATATAAAGCCTATTTGGCATATGCTCATCACCAGGAAGAAGCAGCTGCCTGCTCGTAACCATGGTGATACCAGCACCAATGACGGTTCAGCTGCCACAGGGAAGGTTACATCAGTTAAAAAAAAAGCAACACCACTGATTTCCTGTTTTCTTTCCTGTTCTACTCGATCACATCCTGTGAGATCTTTCTCCGTGTGAAATCAAAACACATGGTTCAATACGGTCTGCACAAGCATTATAATGGTGTTCAGAAACTCTTTCATCAGTCATAGCAAAACATTCATTCAGGTTCAAACAAATACAGCCACAGCTTTATTTACAATTGTAAAATGAACACAATTTTTAGAAAGAAAGAAAGAAAAAAGTGAGAGAGGTTGATTTTTTTTAGATAACATGATATCATACATTGCCAAAGGCCTGGTTTATTTCTGTGGACAATATCTGACATGACAATGACAGGTCACACGTTCTGCCACGAAAAAACACGTGCTTTCGTCGACTCTCCCCGACACCCTATTTAGTCACTAGTGTGTGGTTTTCCTGTTAAACTTGACTTAATGTTTTACCACATGCAGAAACTTTCAGAGGGCGTTACCGTCATGTTTATGCCCAATGCATGTCTATTTTGAGGCAAGGCATGCTCGAACGTTGAACGCTTAATGTAAACGATGTTCACACAGCTTTCTCCTAACATCTTGCAGCCTAATAACCATCCTTACATCAGGTGAACCTCCCTGACACTCGCATGACAAAATCAGGGTTTCCTGTGGTCTAACAGTCACCAGGCGTTCAAAAAAGCTCTTTTTCACCGGTGTTGTTTTTTTCTCTTTAATTGCTCTTGAATCAATCTTGTATCTTCTGTTTTATTCTCACAAGATGTATCTCCCTACTCTAAACTCCCAAGACTACCAGCAGGTCCTGACTTTCCAAAACTGGGCTCTACTTCAAACCCTGTCTCACTGGGAAATGCTTGCGTTGTAGGATTCGATTTGGAAGCCGCGACGGTACCTGCGAGAAGCTTTAAGGGTTCTAGATTCAACGCTGAAAAGTGTTTTAAGACAAATACTGGGATAATAAGCCTGGAGTATGGAGGGTTGTGCAAGAAATATGAGATGTATGCAAAAACGATCAATCTAAGAATGTAAAAGTGTGAGTTTTATCCATCCATCCGTCTTCTATACAGCATATCCTTTTCAGGGTCACGGGGAACTTGGAGCGTATCCCAGGGTGCATTGGGCACAAGGCGGGGTACACCCTGGACAGGGTGCTGATCCACAATCACATACACACTCACACACCCATTCATACACTACGGACATTTTAGACACTGCAGCATTGCATGGCAGCTCTGCTACCATTGGTGTGTGAGTGTGTGTATGAATGGGTGAATGAGACACAATGTAAAGCGCTTTGCATAAAAGCGCTATATAAGTGCACATTTACCATTTAGACATGCCAATCAGCCCACCGCGCATGTCTTTGGACTGGGGGAGGAAACCGGAGTACCCGGAGGAAACCCCTGCAGCACGTGGAGAACATGCAAACTCTGTACACACAGGACCACGGTGGGACTCGAACCTCCAACCCTGGAGGTGTGAGTCGTACATTCTAACCACTAAGAAGTTTTATCTAACTTTCTTTCTTTCTTTTTTTTTGGAACAACAAACAAAAAAACAGCTCACACACACACACACACACATATTTTCCTGGAACACATCAGATGCACTTTGCTCTCTCACACACTCTCTCACACTCACACACACACACACAGTACACAAGTGACAACTCTGCAGATGACATCCCAGACAGCCCAGCTATTCTTGCGAAAACACTAGACCAGTGTAGAGCTGACAGTTTGAGAACTGTCTCGGTGTGTACCTTGAAAACATCTCCGTAGGTACCACTCCCGATTCGGTGGATCAGTTCGTAGTCGTCCAGCGGATTGGTGTTGAAGACGCCGATGGCATCCATGGTGTGCGATGTGTCTGCACTGCTAGTCTGCCATACACGCACGACTTTCCTACGTGTGAAGCTGTTGTTTCAACGAGACACCCTTGTGTGTCGCCACTTCCTCATTTAGCACCAAGTGTGCTGCAGCTAGGAGAAGAAAATGGCTCCTTGACAGCATGTTCCTCTGTTTTATCCAGAGATGCTCTCTCTGTGCATGGTGTCTGGGGAATGACATTAGAAATCAACCTTAAAGAACACACTGTTGAATGAACTCAGATAGTTATCATACACGGCTCTATTCTTCTTTGACTGACAGCCTGCAATGTGGCAAGGAAATCAACCCTAGTGAAGTGTATGATCGCCTGTAGGTTCCATACTGGATATATGTAATGTCGAGAGAGCTCGTTTTAACACTATAAAGCACTGATTTAGGGATCAGTTGTTCTTAACTGGAAGCTCAGAAACGGCACCGTACAGCTGTGATTAGACTGGTAGGTGGGCAGTGCCACCTACAGGTGTTTTAGAGTAAACAAGTATATGCGTCTATCCATCCATCCATTCATTCATTTTCCATGCCGCTTTATCCTTCAGGGTCGTGGGGAACCTGGAGCTTATCCAAAGGGGGTATCAGGTACAAGGCGGGGTACACCCTGGACAGAGTGCCAATCCATTGCAGGGCACAATCACATACACATTCATACAGTATGGACACTTTGGACATCTCGATCAGACTTTCGTGCATGCCTTTGAACTGGGGGAGGAAACCGAAGGACTCCGGAGGAAACCCCTGAAGCACGGGGAGAACATGCAAACTCTGGGCGCACACGCACACACGCACACACACACACAGGGCAGCGGTGGGAATCGTACCCATGAAAACATGCATATTGTGCAGATACACCGTGGTGAACCAATCCCGTGCTTAAATGGCCCAAAAATATATAAAATAAAAGATCAGATATTTTCAACACATGTAATCGTAGGATTTTTATTTTTATTTTTTTACATTTTTTTTAGTATTATTATTTTAAAAAAAAAAAGCCAATTCATTCCTGTCAAGTCTGAAATCGAACGAAAGTGTCTATCTGAAAACGGAAATATATTGAGGAAAAATCCGTTTTCATCACAGGGCACCGTTCACACGCATTCATACCTAGAATCAATCTTATCTTACACGATCTACATATTGGCATGATTTTGAGGGGTGGAAGGAAACTGGAGAACCCATGCAGACCCTGGGAGAAGACGTACAGAAATTCCACACACTCATGATCGATCCAGGGACCCTGGAGCTGAGGATTAATAAGGTTTTAATTTTATGCTTAGAAATGACCATACCCATAAAGTGAGTAATGGACTATATAACTAATTAACTAAATTATCGACACACGGATTTAAAACACAAGGGCGCACGGTGGCTTAGTGGGGGTTTCCTCCGTGTACTCCGGGTTTCTCCCCCAGTCCAAAGACATGCATGGTAGGCTGATTGGCATGTCCAAAGAATCCATAGTGTATGAATGGGTAGGTGACTGGTAAGTGGGCAGTGCCACCTACAGGATTTTTAGAGTAAACAAATACATGCGTCTATCCATTCATTCATTTTCTATACGGCTTATCCTTCAGCGTCGTGGGGACCCTGGAGCTTATCGAAAGGAGCAGCAAGTACCATTGACACCCTGTCCAGGGTGTGACCCCGCCATGCTCCCGGAGATAGGCTCCAGGTTCCCCGTGACCCTGAAAAGGATAAAGCGGTATAGAAGATAGATAGATGGATTTAAAACGCGGCGCAAAACATTGTATTTCCAAATCAAGTACATATTTTGCGCTTCTTTCTTTATTTCTTTTGGACGCGTTTCAAATGACCGTTAACATTGGTGCCATCTCCTGTGTGTGTGTGTGTGTGTGTGTGTGTGTGTTTTTACCATTCATTCATTCATTCATTCATTCATTCATTTATTTATAAACTTCCGGTCTCGTTTCCGCTTCCTACGCCCGTGCAGGCGCATGCGCAGTACAAAGGAACTTTAGTAATGGCTGCCAGACGTAAGTGAGCCGAACGTCTCCTGGATAAACAAACCAAGCAACAAAGAAAGAAAGAAAATACATTGGTTAGACCGTTAACATTTAATAAACCGAGTTAAAATGGTGTATGTCCGTACGGAGACATACAAGAAGACTGTAGTGAACAGACATAAAGTAAACTGATACCGTGTAAGTATTTACGTTGTCTAGCTAAGCTATGCTAAGCTAACGGCACTCTGCTCGAAATTGTAACCCAAAGCTACTTCGAACATCACCGTTTAGTAAACATGTGTAAGCTTGACATGTGACTTTTAATTAAGAAACATTTGGCACAGAAACGGTTTGCTAGCTTATAATACCCCGCGTTATACTTTTAAAACCTGTGGCATGTTTGTTTGTTTAGAATTATTATTATGATGATGATTTTTATATGTACCAGCTTATTCCTGGTTTCTTTCTTTCTTTCTTTCTATAAATATTTCCAGTATGCTTTGTATGCTTTTTAGGGAATCTATTCTGTATGTGTGGGGTTACTATAGGTCATGATTGCTGTAGTTAGTGTAATTGTGGAAACTATTAACTTGCACTTCTTAATTGGCTATTTGTCTATCTATCTTATATATATATATATATATATATATATATCTCACCAATGCAAATGTGACTTTGTTTGCATGGTAGTTTTTGAGGAGCAGGAATTGTTCATGTGTAAAGGCATGAACACTTTGTCCCAGCTGAGGATGTTCCTGTATGTGGCTCAAAACGATTTCAGAAAAAGCGAGTGATAACTAATAAGCGATCAGTATGTGTCTGCGGTTCCGGTCTTAAAAGCGACATTTTCCATCCACTCATCCATCCATCTTCAACTGCTTACCGATTTTCAGGGTCACAGGAAACCCGGAGCCTATCCCAGGGAGCATCGGGCACAGGTTGCCAATCCATCGCAGGGCACAATTACATACACACTCATACACTACAGACACTTTAGGCATGCCGATCCGTCTACCCTGCATGTCTTTGGAGGAAACCCCCGCAGCAGACGGGGAGAACATGCAAACTCCGCACACACGGCCATGGTGGGAATCGAACCCCTGACCCTGGAGGTGTGAGGCGGATGTGCTAAGCCACCGTACACCCATATGACGTTTTCGTGATAATTTAATTGTGCCTTATGTCATCTTGTCATGTGGAATACTCAGGATTGTCTTGTACTTTAGAAGTGCTGATTGACTCCGGAGCGGCAGGGAACTTCATTGGTCAGAACAACGTACAGTAGAGAATAAACTGTAGTCATGTGTCACTGTGTTTTAAATGGATATTTAAAAACAAACAAAAAACAAATTAGAAGTTTGTCTGCTTCCGCTACGTTCTTGGAGTCGGCTGTACGTTTGCATGTGTACTGGACCGACCGTGAATTTCATCGTCCTCATGAAAGAATCCAACAGATCTTTTGTTCTGACTGCCTCGAAAAATTCATTCTGTTACTGTTATTATGTTTTACATTTTGTTTGCCTGACACCTCCAGGGTTGGGGGTTCAAGTCCCGACGCTGTCGCCTGTGTGTGTGTGTGTGTGCGCGCGCGCGAAGTTTGCCTGTTCTCACTGTGCTGCAGTGGTTTCCTCCCCCAGTCCACTGACATGCATGGTGTGTGTGTGTGATTGTGCCCTACGATGGATTGTCACCTCATCCAGGGTGTCCCCCGCCTTGTGCTCGATGCTCCCTGGGATAGGCTCCAGGTTCCCTGCAACACTGAAGGATAAGCGTTTTAGAAAATGGATGGATGGAACCACTTTAGGCTTTTATTTTTATACAGCTCTCTCAACAACATGATAAATAGAAATAGATAAAGCTGTAATATTCTCTTTCCACCCCACTACTCAAGCTGGTGGTCATGGCGATGTGGGAGCGTGTGGAGGCTGTGCTGAACGTGGGCCTCCGGGTGCCCAGCATCATTCTGCTGGAGGTGATGTACCGCTGGGATGTCAGCTCCTTTTTCCAGAAGATCCAGAGGAGCAGCCTGAACAACAACCCCGTCTTTCAGTACAAGTACCTGGCTCTGTACCTGCACTATATAGGTATGTATTACGGCATATTTTGCTTGAGACTGTTTAAATGATGGACTCTAGTTGACGTTGTATGTGGTGTAAAAATTGAACACTTGCGGACCAGTTGCGGTTTATCCTGCATTCCACATCGGTTCCGGTGTAAAATGGGCTTAACGTGACCAAAATTGGCTCAATTGTGAAACGCGCACAAGTGAGAAAATCTTATAAGGCTAAGACACATCGACTTTATTCTGCAGCAATCATATTTCTATAAAAAACAAAACAAAAACGTGATGTGTACCATCATCATCCACCATGAATAAACCATGTAGAAGCAGAAATGCTCCGGGCTGACAGCTGAAGTGCTTGGAACCAGTTTTTTTATTTAAAAAAATTTTTTTTTATTGGGGTCCAAACATGAAGTGCTCAAGGCCATGTTGTAATCGTTTGGGTTGGGCTTAGAATCCTTTTGTTTTTAAGATTTTTTAAAAACTTTATTATTAAATATTACTATTTTTTGTATGCTAGTCATATAGTTTGTTTACAACACTTATTTGCTATGTTTGTTTATATGGAGTAAATAATAGCACAACAGCATCGAAACTGGTATACAAAATGATAAAAATAAACCAATGCTTTGATCGTGAGCTTGGCTCTGAGCTCCTGTCCCCTATTGTTTTTGCTGTTTTCCTCTTCATGGCCACAGCGTTGTGAGACATTGGGCTTACAATAAGTATTAAAAAAAGATGGTGTCGCAATGAAAAAAAGAAAACATAAACAAACAACCACATTGTTGCTGTTTTAAATCACTTACATTGCACCTGCACTGCATTATGGTTGTCATAGTACCATACTTCTGATTTCGATATCAAAATACCAACTTTAGTATCGATGGTCGATACTAATGCGATACGATGGCAAAAAACTGATGCTTAACCAGCTTTGAAGTCTTAGTGCTTATTATCTGGCTATTGCACTGCTTACAAATACAACTGAACAGATCTACCTGCATGAAGTGAACCAAACTTGGTGTGTGGGGATTTTTTGGTGGTGGGGCAAGCTTTTCTGCAGACTTTGAGACGCCAAATGAGGCTGGTTGGATTTCATAGACCCCTTCGAAAGTGCAGACGTTAAGCTTGGGATTTTCAGTGGGGTGTTGCTGAAGTAGACAGTGCTGCTAAAAAAAAAGGGCTTCACAATATACAATTAGTTGATTACTGCAATGTTGATATGTCTCAAAGGCCTGCAGTTCACATTTACAGCGTTTTGCACACGTTCTTACCCAGTGTGTCTTGCGTTTATCCCATTTTATACAAATTGAGCAGTTGAGGGTTAAGGGTCTTGCTCAAAGGCCCAGGAGTGGCAGCTTGGCTTGACGATGCTGGGAGTTGAGCTCATGACCTTCCAATCAGTAGCTCAGCACTTTAACCACTGAACTACCGTTGCCGAATATGGAGCAATAAAAATATTTAGCAGTGTAACACCTGGAAAGGGCAAAATCTAGAGACAAAATT
>JAOUWY010000035.1:21692815-21704961 GCA_025728095.1 Prietella phreatophila
ATTGTGCCCTGTGATGGACTGGCACCCTGCCCAGGGTGTACCCCGCCTTGTGCCCGATGCTCCCTGGGATAGGCTCCGGGTTTCCCATGACCCTGAAAAAGATAAAGTGTTATGGATGGATGGATGTTTTTGTACTTTTGCTAACCTAAAGGTCCTACAGTCTGCCACTGAAAATGTCACATACTAAGCTGTTTTTTTCTTTTGATCTCAAACCCAAACGTCTTCGCTGCTGTTCCAATGCTTTTGGAGGCGACTGGATGTTGTGAAAAAAAATATAAATAAATAAATCTGAACCAAGTAAAGAGATATATCACAATCAAAATTTTTGCCAGTCATAGTCATAAAGAGCTTAGAACAAATAACTGCTATATAATTTATTTGGAAAATCAGGTTTCTTTTTAATTGTATCTTCTCTTTTATCAGTATGCCTGCTTTTCCTACTTTTTAATTTTTTGTAATACTTAGTCTTTTTGTTTGTTTGTTTGTTTGTTTGTTTGTTTCTGAAATTCCCACTGAAGCCAGGCCGAATTCCAAAATTCATATCAAATGATAATCTGGAAATCTCTAGTGCCTATGCATATGTTCCTTTTCTTTCAAGGAGGCTGTGGCAGGAGACAAGGCTGCCTTCTCCTCAAGCGTATGGGTTTGTTGGGTTAATTTTGGAAATTAGAAGCTGTAGCTATTAGAACATTAGTATCTCTGTGCCTTGATGTGGCACTACCGACTACAAGGAGAGAAATCATTTCTTGGCACTGCAACGCTGGGAAACGTACCATGAGACTTGCTTTCCACTGCTCATTTATACTTCTGTACAAATCCAACATGGACTGGACTGTCCACAGTGTATTTCCACTTGTCCTACAAGTGATATTGGGGTTTGTCTAGTGGATAACATTATTCATACTATAAATTTGAAGCCCTTTGCTATAAATACTTTATGCGTGGTGCTCTTTATAGATCAGTTGTCACTGTACATATTAACGTTCAGCTCTTTGCACCATCTGGTTTCAATTGGAGACCAGAGCTGGCTGAATGGCGTGTTTTGTAACCTGTGCAGAATTCGAGCACGACTGGTGACAAAATGAAAGTTTTCTGCAGGAAGTGTGGCTAGTCCAGAAAGAGGGAAGTGAAACGGGAAATACAGTAGAATGGCATAACTGTACAAACTCTGTCGTCTCTGTTTTTAACCTCTCTTTTTTTTTTTAATAGACACTGCAGGCGTTAATAATAATAGCTGAGGTCTGGGGTGCGGTATGTTGTTTTATAATAATGGGTTGCTCGATATCCATTTCGTATATCCATGTATGTTTTGCATATTATCCCCATGTTCATGTGAGTTTCCTCTTGGTTTTCCGGTTTCCTCCCGTCTCCTTGGTGGATTGTCTACTCTAAATTGCCCCAAGGTGTGTAAGTATGTGTAACTGTGTGTGTTCATCGTGTCCTGATGGACTGGTATCCCATTCAGGGTGTGTTTTTGTTTTCAGAACAGAGCTCTGGATCCACTGCTACGACATTGACTAGGATAAAGCAGTGCTTTAATCTTTAATTAACGAATGGGTTCATGTTCATGTAACGTCTATTTCCATAGAGTGAAGCAAGATTTGTATAAACCATCTACAGATAGATAGCTCGGAGGGAGGTAAATACAAATACTAACAAACAAACAAACAGCAAATATAAGTTGCAATTTAAAACTGTGAATCTTAAAGGCTGGAATCATCAGTAATAATATGCATGGAACAATTTAGTCTTCAACCCACTGGATATTTATTTCCATGTTAGAAACCATCTACGTCTGATACGTCTCCAAATCTAAAGTCCGTCTGAATTCAGTTTGATTTTGGAACGATCGGAAATAGTGCCAGTTCTCCTCTGCTCTCCGAAGAAAAGAAAATCGGGAGATTCTGTCTGTGGGCAGTCAAGCAGTGATGCCAGTATCTCTCACATTCAAACCCAACATGTTGGTAAACTGTGCGAAGAATGATAACTTGAGTGAGATACACAACCAGAGGTGAAAGAAGGGTTGGTGTGGGAGTCGGAGCAAAGAACTTGGCCCGTTGGAGCGAGATGTGGCGGTTGGTGTAATTGTTCTCGACATCTGCCCTGTTAATTACTGCCACAGAAACGTAATCTCCAAAGATTATGCCAGCTGTCAGCGCTAACAAGCGAGCCACAAGGACATTGCTTCTTCCCCTTGTTCCTGAGCAAAAGCTTTTTTCTCTGCCTTTGGGATAGATGAAGGGTCCCCACTGCACAAATGAGGACATTGCATTGAACTTGATGGAATTGATGCTTTTATCTGTTGCACGGCATGAATGTGGAGACTTTTGGTAATTTAACCCGCATTCTGTTAACTACTTATGGATTACAATGGATATACCACTGACCCAGGTCTCTCTCTTTGTTATTTTTAATACCAAAAAATAATGGAAAGAGACACCCAAAGCCCTCTCACATGCTCGGAGAGTGACTTGGACCAAATCCACCTTTGTGTTAATAAAAATTGGTCAATCTTTACTTTTAGGATTTCACATCATTACTCTCAGAATCTTTGTTTTTACAGATTTCCCTTAATATTCTAGTTATTTATTCTAGAAACCCCAGGACACTTCTGAGGCATCGATGGACAGTGCAGTGCTTGGCAGGATCGGTTATTCAGGGACACTCCTTCGGTGGGCATGACCGGTAGCAGTCAGGATTCTGGCACTGAACGTGAGGGCAGGTTAACAGGAGGCTGCCCCAAGCAAGAGAATGAAAGATGGAGTACACATGGAAACAAATAAATTTTCTGCCTCGAATGTTGAGCGAGAAATCTCCTACCAAGTCTTGCCACAGGGTCTGCGGTATTTTCACCTCCTCATTTTAACCATGCTATGCGTGTGGAATCTAAACACTTATTTAAGCACAAAATATAATCATGCTTTCATTTTCATTGCACCATTCGTCTGCATTCTTAAACACATCCTGGACCAGACAGAGGTAAAGTGCCTTGTTGTTGTTGTTTGAACCCTGATTCCATGTGTCCTAAGATTAAAAGTTGGGTTTTTTCCCCCACTCTTTCAGCTGCTCCAATTTTGGGGTCTCCATAATGGATCACCCATCTTCATATTGATTCTGGCACAAGCCCTTCCAGACACAAAACCCACCCCCATCCTTCCAATTTTCTGGGCTCGGGACCGGCGCTGAGAGTGAACTGGCTTGTGCAACCCTCCAGTGTCTGGGGTTGGTTCCCTACCAGGAATTGAACCTGGCCCACGGAATGCCGCATGCTTGTCATAACATTAAGTATCAATCAAAAAGGGAGCAATACGGACTCGTGTATTCAATATTGTTTCGAGCATTGCTTTTATGATGACTATTTCATGATAAATATGCGATTCTTCAACACTTTCATTATCATTTACATATCTGAATAATGCAAATAGTCCTAGTCATCGTAGCCTTTAGTCCACATCTAGTTCTTGCACCTGAGGACAAGCATAGCTTTAATGAGGTATTGACTTTAGCCCAATCGTAGAACATTTATTTATTTATTTATTTAACGTTTATTTATTTATTTATTTATTTATTTATGGCATCCGACTACTGATTAATTCCTTAACACTACGCTTGATGAATATCCAAGATTAATGGCGGATTTGCTTTAATGTTACTTTGATTGGAAACAGAGGCTGTGCATTCCTCCCTCATTGGGAGATACTTGCCGCACTTGATTGATGTCAGCACCGACATCAACCCCCAGCTTTTTCTTTTAATTCCCTGCATAATAATTCTCCGCTTCTTCTTCCCAGGTTCTTTCAGTCGCTAGGATTCCAGTCTTTGTGGCTCGTTCAGAATGTCTTGTTAAAAATTAAAGTGATTGTATTCGCCTTTCTAATGCAAATGGTGTCCCACACGGCCCCCTCCGAATGCATATGAGGGGCAGAGATGAGCATGTGAGGTAGCAAATGCGGCTCGGTACAGTGAAACGCATCAAACGCATGCCCTGCAGTTTACTTGTCTCTCTCGCTGTCAGTCATACAGATGCAGCAGACATCAGTGTAGGATGGCATAATTATACTACATCTTTCAAGCGCAGTCAGTTGATAAAAAATAATAACTTTGTTAAATATAGGTGTGCAACCTATTGGTACCCCTATGAATTCATGTAAGAAAAATATATATTTGAAGTATATTCGGATTGATATTTAAAAAGTTTTTAGTACACCTGCGTGACTAGAAATAGGAAATTGTTCAACCATGAAAGGGGTATAAATATGGTAAATGGTCTGCACTTATATAGCGCTTTTTTTAAGCTTAGTGGTTCCAAAGCACTTTACACTGGTTCTCATTCACACACACACACACACACACACACACACACACACACACACACACACACACCCCAATGGAAGTAGAACTGCAATGCAAGGTGTTACCTTGCCATTGGGAGCAACTTGGGGTTCAGGGTCTTGCCCAAGGACACCTCGGCATGTGGATTCACGTGGGCCAGGAATCAAACCACCAACCCTACGGTTAGTGGACAACCCACTCTACCACTTGATCCACAGCCGCCTTAATATATGAGGTAACACATAGGCCAAATTCCCTTATTCATTCATAACATTGGGTAAGGCCGAGGAATATAGCTGTGATGTGCGGGAAAAGGTTTTTGAGCTTCACAAACTGGGAAGTGTCTATAAGAAAATAGCACAAGCATCGAAAATGCCCATTTTCACCATCGGGGCAATAATTAAGAAGTTCCAGTCAACTGGAAATGTTATGAATCAACCTGGAAATGGATGAGTGTCTATATCGTCTCAACACACTGTGAAGAGGATGGTTTGAGTGGCCAAAACATCTCCAAGGATCACAGCTGGAGAATTGCAGAGGTTGGATGTGTCCTGGTGTCAGAAAGTCTCCAAAACTACAATCCGAAGTCACCTCCATCACCACAAGTAGTTAGGAAGGGTTTCAAGAAAAAAAAGCCTGTACTCTCATCCAAAAACAAACTCGAGCGTCTTCAGTTTGCCAGACACTACTGGAGCTTCAAATGGGATCGGGTTCTAATTTCTAAAGTAAGATTTCTTTCTTCACCCAAAAACTGACATTGGAATTAATTAGAAAGAAGCAAAGGAGAAAGCAATAGTAAAGACGACTGGATTAATGTGAGCTTCTATGGCCATGCTGGAGAAGCAGTAGGTGTTCATCCCTGCCTCTGTTGCTCTCTGTCTTCACATTTTTTTCATGTGGTCCCTCAGTTCACATGAATTATTTCACATTGACACCTTCTCTGGTGTTTTCTGTTGTCACTGTTTTATAGTAACTGTTGTACTCTAAATTAATCTTTATCTCTAGCAATTAAACATCGTCATCCAGCATCAATGAACATGTTAATTGGGTGATGACATATCTTAGAAGCATGTACTTTGACACCAACAGTTGCAAGACTTACTAGCAGATACTGTGATGAAATTATGATGTTCTTGAAGACTTCTTTTGCATCAAAAGGTCTGTCTTGGGTTGAATTTGCTAGGACGTCCACTTCTGGACACATTAGTAGTCGTTTGAAATCTGCACCACTTGTAGATGATTTTCCTTACATGGAATGATGTATTTCAAATAATTTGGAGAACTTTTAAAATCCCTTGCGAGACTTACAGGCATCCATAACCTTTATTCTGAAGGCCTTATAGATCTCTTTAGATCTTGGCATGACGACACCACACACCTCAGTAGCAAAGGGAGCACCAGGCACTAGATGTGAGAGGGGTATAAATAAAACAGGTTCCACCTGTACTCCCTAAGCAGGTTCTAATGCATGTCTTTGAACTGGGATTCCAGTGGACAACCGAACCCATATTTAGGGTTCAACAGGATTGTTGTCCAAATTCTCTCTTAAATATTCCTCAGAATCAAATAAACTTCTCATCATTTGTCACCACTACCTTTACAGAGGGTTTTTTTCTCCAGAAAATGCAGGTGGGAGTCATCCCGTCTGAACTGCACGCGTTTACCCAGGTGCCTCCTTATGGGTGATAAGATTTTGGAGCTCATTCAAGATTCCATGCAAGTAGTATCCTTACCTTTATTGACTGAATAATATAGGCATTTGAACTGTACGATTATGCTCTGTGAAGAAATTGTAAGATTGTGCTCTGATGATATCTTCCTCAAAACCTGAATTGATACCAGTGGAGTCTGTAGCTGTCACTGAACAGCAATGCCGTTTACAGAGGAGATACAGATGAAGCGGTGAATAAAACAGATACAGGAATAATAACACATTTTTCAATGAGATACAATAATTCAATTTATTTGGGACTTACTCCATTAGCAAAGACCCATCGCACATATCCCCCCTCCCCCCCAATAAATAAATAAATAAATAAATAAAGCGGCTTGGACTTTATAAGACTCTGTCGAGGCAAGTGAGCCATTCAGAACTTCACAGCTTGTCCTCTCAAAGTATATCAGTGAGAATGATTGCATCACATGAGTCTAAAAGACAAGACGCAGGGAGGAGCACCAGCTGCCTGTCTTTGTCAGTTGACAGCATTAATCTGCTGAAGAGAACTCTCTGTGGACTTTTGCAGAGCTAGGAGGAGAAAGAGCATGAAGCCATCTGTGCAGAGATAACTTTCTCCCAGCATTAGCAGTAATAGTTTTCCTTCTCACAATTGCTGATAATTAATGTTGATGGAGCATGGAGATGTTTCCTGTCCCACAAGAGAGAACCATGCTTGTCGCTATGGCTAAGAGTGGGCAGTGGATAATAAATGAGGTGCTTGATTGGTTGAGACAGTCCCATGCAAATGTGAAATTAAATATTCATGTTGTGTGGTTTGGGTTGTTGAAGTTTCCACTTGATCCACTGGGTCTCATACGTCAGAGCCTGGAATATTTCACCCGAACGTATAATAAACAAAACTTAAAATAGCACAAATAAAAAATAAATAAAAAAAATACCACAAAATGATTACCCAATATTTAACCTTATAGCAACACAACCAAATATAATCACAAAGATTTGATCACAAATTATACTAAAGTTATACTAAAATATAAACATAGACATAGGAAATCATAATATATAACCCCTTGACATAGCTCTATGCTCTGTGCTCTATGCTGGCCAGTCCAATGTTTTGGTTGTACAAAAATAACTACGCTAAAATGTGCTAGCTGGTTCACTAACGAGTTAGCTAGTAAGCTAGTGCATTAATATAGACTAAGGGTACATCTCAATCAGGGAGTTGGCCATTTTAAGGGCTGTCTCCATCGCAAAAAAAGAAGAACAGTGCAGTGGAGCTTTCTCTCTCTAAAACAAATATCCCACAATGCACTGCAAAAACCAGGGAGGATTGATGCTCACTATGTTCGCTTACTGGAAATGACGTCATGTTTTCTGAAACCTCTCAAAACGGAAATCTTTTTTTTTTAAATGGCCGCCGAACTCTTAGCCAACATTCGATTTAAGTAGCTTACTATTGTTGTACTAGCTCGCAAATGATTATGATTTTTTACTTTAATTAATGTTCTATATACGGTTTAAGTGGGATTTAAGTGTGATTTTTTTTTCTAGTTTCTTAATGATTTAAAACAATCCATTGGCAATCCTGATTGAAGGACCGTGACCGAAACGCATGTGATTAAGCTAGCAAATATATATGACATATAATGTCAGAAAATATCGGTCCTTCCTGTTGTTGATTAAAAAAAAAAAAAAACTAAAAAGAAAGCCAGTTGTGACGCTTCACAATGCGAGTACTTAGTCATCGTACTGGAAATTGTTACAGGAAGTGTCCCAATGGAGCTAAGGAGCTAGGTCATGAATCCGACAACAAGTCAGAAAGTCATTGGCCAGCATTTCCCCTATGAGCTGTGGTGTTCTTTCCTCATGTGACGATTCCTACATGGCACAAATATTCTGTATATGGTTCTTCCTCCCTACTTGTGAGTGAATTGGGCTACATTCTGGGTTTAAGTGCTTTCTCACTGTGTGTTTTCACACAGTTATTCAGTGTCAATGCCCCAAATTCCATACAATATGACATACAGGCTAGATTTCCCTTCTGAGAGCACATTTGGATTTAAACCTGCCACAGAGCACTGACAGTAATTGATCTCAACAGCTCATAAATCTGAAGGTCTGAAAACAATTAACATCTTTTCTCCGAGCTGACCAGCCAAAGAATAATATTTGTTTTTGCTAGCAGTTTCATGGATCACGTAAGATCGTTGAGCTTTTACTGTGTTTGTAAAAGATTTCAGCATCCACTATAACCAGAGAGGGAGCAGCTCTGGCAAAGTTTTTTTTTTTTTTTTAATAATATTTTTTTTTTTTTAAATGTATACACTTCAGCATGGGCTTTGTTTTCTTGGTCATCCCCCCCACTCCCATTTACAAGTGTTTCATTTAACTTTTTCACTTCATTCCCAGGGTGTAAATGCCTTAAAGTGATCCCCATCCGAAAGAAAAAACATGACAGTCTCTTGAAACTATAAACCCATAAATGGCATACACAAATGGTTGACTTATATGACTTTGGTTATGAAGCATGTTTAGTGTTCCTTTTCACTGACATTGAATTTGCAGCTGGAAAACTCAGGCCTCGAATAGACGGGGTTTGTATGAGCCTGCTGTTGAATAGCTTTTGTTGGCACCTCTTCATTTCGGGCAATGAAATTCCACCACGTGTGCTCCTATATAACGTGTGCATATATGTTTCACAGTCTCCATGGAATCAGCTTCCACTAGATTCATTTTTCTTGATACTACAGTATTTTATTCTTAAACCCAATACATTTATAATATTTGAATAGCTGGAATGCATGTTATCCAAATCCAATAACATGGAATGATTGTTATCCAAAAAAAGTTATCCAACACCTATCACTAATGTGAAAAACTAATTGCCCCTTAAACTTAAAATCTGGTTGTGCCAACTGTAGCAGCAATGACTACAATCAAACGCGTCTGATAACTGGAGATCAGACTTTCACTTACTTCAAGGACTAGAGTTTATTCCTACGCTTTGTATCATTGTCTTCCAGTTGCACTTGAGTTTCAATTTACAGATTGAAGATTACGGACATTCTCCTTTAGGATTTTCTGATAGAGAGCAGAATTCATGTTTCCTGATTATTATTGCAAGTTGCCCAGTCCCTGAAGCAGTAAAGCATCCCCACACCATCAAACTTCCACCACCATGCTTTGTCATGAACGTTTTGTGGAATTCTGTGTTTGGTTTACACCAGATGTAACGGGATCCCTGTCTTCCAAACAGGTCCACTTTTGACTCAATCCACAGAATGTTCTCTCGGAGGAATTTTAGAAGGTTGGAAACTTCTTTGAAGGTTCACTCCTGTGTCGAGTTTTTCCATTTGGAGATAACGGCTCTCACTGTGGTCCTTTGGGGTCCCAGAGCCTTTGAAATAGCTTCATGACCCTTCCCAGACTGATATATTTCAATCAACTTCTTCCTCATAATTTCTGGAATTTCTTTCAACTTCATATTCTAGTTATGTTATGTCGGATGTATTACATCAAGTCTTGCTACCACTCTCCCCTCTTGTATTTCATCAACAAATTTGTATATACTATATGTCTCCTTAAAAAGAATCTCCTGAGCACACATTCTGTAATAAAGACCTTTGGACAGTTTTTGAGCTGCTATATTGAACCTGAATTGAATACAATTTTGAAGTACTGATTTAAAGACTAAAGTAAAAAAAAAGTTTACATAAAAAAGGTTTGCATCTGTAGCAATAATATAAACATATTGTTGTTGTTTTTTTAAGTATCATAAAGCTATTAGACGTTCTTTAGAAGTTATTTTTTGATTAGTGGGATTTCATGTCGTTTAAAGTGTCAAGTACATTAAAAGAATAATTAAAGCAAGACTCTGTATTAGGCTTAGTCTCTCATAGGCTTAGTCTTTCAGTCATTATCAAGAGTCACAGTGCCCTCTATTGGGTGTAACATTCTCTTCACAGTAGATTTCGTACAAAGTGATCTGGAATCCTTTTGATCCACACAATCCATAAAGGATTGTAAGGTCATTTTATTATTAAGTCCCAGCAGTATAATAAACTGGCAACTTAATGCATCGAAGATTTTAAACAAACAGAAATTACCACAATACAGTGACTGCACTGATAATTATTCAGTTCTGAAATGATTTCATCTTTATAAAGGTTTATGGGTACAAAAACATACCAATTCTCTAGACATGATATCCACTATAGCCTGTTTATCAGTATGAATCTGGTCATGCATAGTTTTTGAGATGTTACTCTTTTGGCAATCAAATTACAAACGGGGGGGTTGGTTGGGGGGACTAAAACTGGAATGGGATGTTTAAAATGGATCTCACTGTCAGGTATGGATCTGATTGTCAGGTGTCCACAAACTTTTGGCAATATATTGTACCTTATATCAGTACATCTGTTTTATCCAAATTTAGATGATTCATCCAAGATTTTATGTCATCAGCATAATTGTTTAGATGTGCTGTTGAATAAAGCTAAATTGTTAAGTTTAATCATGTATCATCAGCATAGAAAGAAAAGCAGAGGTTGGAGAGTACATGGCAAGGGATCTTAGACCGATCCTCCATACGGAACCATTTCATCTGACCATAGAACCCAATCCCATTTGAAGTTCCAGTAGTGTCTGGAAAACTGAAGACGCTCGAGATTGTTTTTGGATGAGAGTAGAGGCTTTTTTCCTGAAACCCTTCCTAACAACTTGTGGTGATGTAGGTGACTTCGGATTGTAGTTTTGGAGACTTTCTGACCCCAAGACCCAACTAACTTCTGCAATTCTCCAGCTGTGATCCTTGCAGATTTTTTGACCACTCAAACTGTCCTCTTCACAGTGCGTTGAGACGATATAGACACACGTCCAATTCCAGTTGACTGGAACTTTTTAATTATTGCCCTGATGGTGGAAATGGGCATTTTGAATGCTCGTGCTATTTTTTTATAGCCACTTCCCATTTTGTGAAGCTCAACAACCTTTTGCCGCACATCACAGCTATATTCCTCACTCTTACCCATTGTTACAAATGACTAAGGGAATCTGGTCTATCTGTTACCTCATATTTATACCCCGTGAAACAGGAAGTCATGGCTGAAAAATTTCCTCTTCCTAGTCACCCATGTGTACTGAAAAAAATTTACAACATCAATGGGAATATACTTCAAATATATTTTTCTAATAAGAATTCATAGGGGTGTCAATAATCCTTTCAGACCTATATATAACAGAGATTTGTTTTGGTAAACCTGTGTTGTGTTTGCAATTCTTTGATATCCATGACAGCACAGTATTTTTGTGATTTTGTAAACAAAAAATGCAGTACATGTAATGTATGTCTAAATTATATTTAATGATTAAGATTTAAAGTTCTCCTGTAATAACTCACTGGAACCAACAACACATATTGGTGACCTTTACCTACAAGGACTTACATTTTGACTTTTGTACTGTACTGTATTTATTTTTTAATCCTTACCATGTTTGCATCTCATATGCAGTCGTGCTCAGCCAAAATCCAGAGGCTGAGGTGGAATGGGAAGGACAATGATGATGGACTATGTCAAATCGATCTTCTCCGGTCTGCTCACATCACGCTCGGACATGGCTCAGCACTCTCTCAGCCAGTGGCCTTCAGTCTAAGTCCATCATCGTGAGACTGTTTACCACTTAACGCTCCCAATGGCTGCACAACTCTTGAATAGTTTATCAGGAGGCCACATGAAAAATAAAGGAAATGCTCAGCTGTCGATCTCAGCCACTGCTTGGCATCCAGCAGATCCTGAGTGGGCTGATCTCTTAAGTCCACTCTCGAGAACGTGACGGCTCACCTCGATGGCACTTTGTCTTTTCTCAAAACAGACCGATATTCATTTAGCTGCTGTTTGTTTGTTATCTGCGTATACTTGTATACTCTCATGTGAAAGGCTGCCTCTTCTGTACAACTGATTCCATCTTCAATCAAAGGAATCTCCGAATTGAATCGGTTTCACACTTGGACTCAGGGTTCTTGAGTAATGGGCTTTGTATTCCAGTTGACATCAGGGTGTCCACTAATCGTAGGGTTGGAGGTTCGATTCCCGTGCCGGGTGACTCCACATGCCAGAGTGTCCTTGGGTAAGAC
>JAOUWY010000035.1:21749394-21761319 GCA_025728095.1 Prietella phreatophila
GATGGTTGAGAAGACTAACACCCCCCCCCCCCAATATAATGTAAAGCACGTTGAATGGCTAGAAAAGCGCTATATAAATGTAACTGACTGTAAGAAGATATGATGTCAGACAGACGGATTTCCAAAACAGAAATATTTTGCAAGAACCTTAAGGAACGTAGTAATTACTGCTGAGTAATAATCCCAAGTCTCGTCATGTTCTCAGGTCCATAGCCAGACTGGCCAACATCGAAGAAGAGGCGCTGCGCAAAGCGGCTGAGACGTGTGAAATCCTGCTGGAGCACGAGAAGGAATGGAAGCTCGGCAAATGCATCCTGAGATTTCCCGAGATCCTGCAGAAGATCATGGAAGACCTGCTGCTGCATACGCTATGCGACTACCTCTACGAGCTGGCCACCACCTTCACCGAGTTCTACGACAGCTGCTACTGCGTAGAGAAGGACCGGCAGACAGGTGAGGCTCGCAGCATGACCGTGAAAACACCACGGTTAGGTGCTAAATACAAACCGGCTGGACTTAATAGGCAGTTTGAGGCTTAATTAGGGTTTAAATCCACTGAGCTGGCATCATGCCAAGGAATTATTTTACAGTGTTAAACACATGGATGAGCTCTGTCAAAACTCGACGTCGTCAGTGCGATTTTCACGAGCTCTGCGGTCTAATTCAATTTCGATCACGATTCAGTTCAAAAGTTCAAGTGGACGTGGTGCTGTACTGCCCCCGATGTTTACGTGTAGACACGTAGCCATCTTGCACACGTGTAGATAAAAGTAAGTCTGCCCCAGGCTTTAGATCTTGGAGCACTAGTTATAAGACGTAATGTAATGTCAGACGCGGGACTTCAGTTCAGTGTTCCTCAACTCCTTTAATTAGATTAGTCTGATTAAGAGACATTGATGAAACTAGCTTTTTTTTTTAATTACAACGAGTGAAAACAGTGTTCCACAAAAAAAGACGAGAATCACCACTGAACTGTGACTAGTAATGACGGAGGGGAAAGGAAGATGATTTGGAAGTATGGTGATTAGATCTTCTTTGTGAAGATGTTAATTAATGTCTGAGTGGAGATTTGGTGTAATCTACTCCCGTTTTATCGCTATTTCACTGAGGTAAGAGGATACAGATGAAGTCATTTACTGTAGTTATTCGTGCTGTCCAGTAGATGGCACTTAAGAGCCGGAATGCAGCCCGTGCTTGGCACTGTAGATCATCTTGTGTATATTTATTGCTTAATTCATTCAGCTGATTGTACTAATTACTTTGAATAGCCAAATCAGTCGCTGGAAAGAATGTCGTTGCACATTTTTCAGGCTTTTTCGTTACGCCATTTTTCATATTGAATCTTTTTTTTTTTTTTTTTTTTTTTTTTTTAAACCATTCCTTTGTTGGGGGATTCAGTGAGGCAGGAACACTGCCTCGCTTAACATTCTCCTTTGGTGGTGGTGTTGTTAATGACTTTTTCTGTGAGATCGTCTCGCTTAACGTCACCGCTTTGCCGTTCTTATTCCCCAGGAGAGGTGGTGAAAGTGAACATGTGGAGGATGCTCCTGTGCGAGGCCACGGCCGCCGTCATGGCCAAAGGCTTTGACATATTGGGCTTCACACCAGTCCAGAGGATGTGACCTAACGGATGCATCGACCGCACGACCTTCTCAGCCAATTACGAACGTCCCGTCGAATCTGTACTGTAAACCAAATAAAACCCAAACGGCTTTAACGTGTTTTGGTCTCCCATTGCTCATTTTTCTTCCTCGGAATAGATATCCAGAGATTGAGCGATGGACCTGTCGGAGCTGCCGTCCCGATTGTGTACAGCTCTGCTATAACTCCTCACTATAATCTCCAGCTTCCCAGAAGACACGGATGCGACAGCGAAGGCGATGAATCTAAAAAAACAAAGCTCTTGTTCTTGCCGATAAATACAAGTTAAAGTTATGTAAGCTTTATATAATTGACCTGACATCCTTTATTTGTTTCGCAATTTAACATTGGAGTACACCGCTTTAACATATCGCTCAAAGACAAAAGACATACCCCCCCCAATAAAACAGGAAATGATCCAATCGACATATGAATCCGGAATAATTTGCACAGGTGTTTTGAACTCTTTGATGTTAAGCCCTGCCCCCTTCCCGAGATTTGGCAATACTTCGTCGGGGATCTCTCTAGGTGAAAGGTGGTGTAGAGTGAAAACACAGCTAATACACACCGCTACATGTTCACCACAAACTATATTTATACTGTATACTATATATCTACTGTAGATAGAAATAATTATTCATTCTGTTTCCTAATCAAAGAAACTTATTTTGTATGGCGTACTATAGTTAAGCACAGCTTTCTTCGAGTTGCGATGAATTGGACGTGAATGATTAATGCCATGTCTTGGCCTGATAATCGGTATGGAGATTAATTAGCCAGATGTAATTTACTTTCAGGGCTTATTTATTAATTTTTTTGCTCTTTAGGTACTGCCAGCACACTTCCTGATAAGTGTGGGATGTAGCGCTGAAGGTAAATATCTTGGTTTGCTCTTCCTTATCTTATTATTAACTCCAGCTCTCGAACGTGTCTGTTATTTTACAAGAGCTTTACGCAGTGGGGAAAGTATTTAAACGGGCTTTAACGACTCTTTGCATTTTAATGTCGCTGCTACGAGTTCTCGCTCAAAAATAGGAGGAAAGATCAGTCGGCATGTATCGCCTCGATAAGACCAGCGGACGTGATGATCGATAGGTGGCTCTGGAATGATTGACAACTTTCGCCCCTTTCCTCCTATCACACACCTATCTCTTGTCTCGATTTCCCACTTGAAAGAGATGCTGATGATTTATATTGTTATTATTATTATTATTATTATTATCCCTTATTAATATACACAGTGCCCTCCACTAATATTGGCACCCTTGGTAAATATGAGCTGTGAAGGCTGTGAAAAATTCTTTATTGTTTAACCGTTTGATCTTTTGTTCAAAAAATTCACAAAAATCCTCGCAAACAAATCACAGGTTTATAGGTAAAAAAAAATAAAGTCTTTGTTAAATATCAGTGTGCAACAATTATTGGCATCGTTTTAGTCAAACTTTACTTTGTGCTACCTTGTTTACCAAGATAACAGCTCTGAGTGTTCTCCTATAATGCCTGATGAGGTTGGAGAATACATGGAAAGGGATTTGAGACTGTTCCTAAATACAGAATGTCTCCAGATCCTTCACATTTAACAAACATGTTTATTTTGATTTTTTTTTTGATGAACCTGTGTTGTGTTTGTGCTGCATGTAACAAGTTACTTCTAATATTCATGCCAATTAGAAAGTGATTTAAATTCAGGTTTATATTTAAAAATATTTCCACATCAGTGAATGAAAAATATAGCTTCAATTATAATGTGTTCCTGTGTTGTCGTGTCGAGTGTTAAAGTGAAAAAGGGAGGCGTGAGCTTCACGTCCTAGCTTCATTCACAGATATTTTCACAGATAAAATTTATTACACATCAAATTATATATATATATTTTCAAAATCCTATAATAGTCTTTATGATTTGAAACACAAAACAAACTTGAAACCAAACTTGAATAATCAGTATGTTCATTATAGCTTCACAGTTAGCCTACTGTATCGTGAAAAAAAGCTTAATAAAACAGCTCAGCCAGTCCTCCAAAGTCATCTTTAATGCTTTAGATATGTTTAAATAATCTCTTCTGAAACATTTAATACATTGTTATATTAAGTCCATCATAAAAACGATTTGGAAGTTCAATAAAATTAATCACACATCTTCAAATATGTACCAAAACATATTCATATTGCAATGTTATTCGAAGCCTGCCGTTTAGTGAACATCATTAAACTCCACTGTGATATTTTAGATCACGTTCGTAGATCACACTTCGATGGAGGAGCTGAGCATTGTCATTAACGCTTTGGAACACTGGAATAAATATGAGAATGTTTGTTAGTTACGGTTTGCAACATGAATCAGGGTCATAGTCGTTCGTTCACGCAATTAAATACATTTTAAATTCCGTCGAAATTCTAGTTAACTTATTTGAGTGGCCAGTGATTTTAAAAACCTTGCTATTTGACAGATAAACTGACGTTCTGTTGATTTGCTCACCTTTTCTCCGCATTTAGCTCCTTAGTTATTATTGCACGTAGTGGGCAAAATGGGAACTGCACCACACACTAATAAATAGAGGCCCATTCGGGCAGGAATCACTCTGCCCCATGATCGTTTTATACACATTTTTCATAAAGGAGGAGCAGCGGCTAGAACGTTTAATGACCGGGTTGCCTGGATCACAGATTTTACACCAAATTGAGGCAGCCGCCAAGCTTGTTTTATAGCAGATGATCTGAATTAAATCGAATCAAGTTTTTCCGAAGAAAGGTAAAGTCCTGCAGACAGTGCATCTATGATGTACAGAACCATTTCTATGGTAGTTTAAGGTCTTTTGTTTGGTTTTTGAGATGTTGCCGAACCCTGGCAACCCTGGTTAAAGATATTAGCTCTTTGGGAAACACGCCTTCTGAAAGGAACACGGTTGAAAAACCTAAAATCGCTCAAAACGAGCCGCTGGGTTGTACACTGGATCACTGGAATTTTGTCGACTCGATTACCAATTACTAGATGGTAGCCTATAGCATAAGTCAAATGTGGTAGCCCCTGTGGCATATCGAACAACATCGAAGCTGACTCCCCAAAGAAGTAGATTTTCACATGGTAACCCAGTCGTCCTTTTAAAAACTGCTGGTGTCTGAGACAACCTTTGCAGTCTGTTAGCTTGTGAAACGGTCCTTCAAATGGGATAAGACATTTCATTACTCGGACACTCTTCCTTGTCAGTCTTGATAAGCCAAGCAGACCGACTGTCCTGGAACATCTCATCATACGGTTTCTCTTCTTCATCAACCAGAATCGTCTGCATTACAAAGGCTCTGTTATTGTCCTCTGCTGCCTGTGAAACACCTTCTGAAATCCCGTTTGCTCCTCGTACGACGATATATATGTATATACATTCTTCCTTTTGTTCTTCTGAAGGGCTTCCTCGCCGTCCTTTCATAGCTTTGTGTCTTTCGTCTTGGGCTTAAAGGAGTCCCTAATTGCCACAAGCGTGGATGAAAGCAGGTGCCCACCAACTTTATTGTGCCACTCCAGAGATCGGCCCCTGATAAAGAAAGACAGTTATTTTCTGCTCCATGCCGGGATTCTGAGATTCATGGGCCGTGAGAGCCTTGCACAAAGACTAGTTTACTTTCAATTTCCTCCTTCGCTAATGAGATGGGCCCCAATAGGCATGCAGACAATGTTAAGCATACTTAAAAGGAACAAATAAACATGAGAAGCTGCCATTGGCCTAAATGAATGTCAGCAAATCTTCTACTTACCACATTTTGCTGTGTGTTTTTAATAAGACTAAAGTGATAGGAATAGCTGAGTGGAATCCACTGGTTATAATTAACTTAACAGTTGTGACAGAGTTGAATTTAATTCACACACAGCACTAGACCAGTCACTTTGCTTTGGCAATATAGAGGTAAATATATAGTCTCTTCACTCTTCCCTTACATTCCAAAACCTGTCAGCTAGCAGGTAAGATGCCAGTCAAAATAGCTAGCGCAATATTTTCAAATGATTGCACTAGGTCTTTTTGTTTCTTTTCTCCCTTTCACCGTGACAGTACAGCCCTGGTGCACGCTTCAATCTTCTCAACAGTGTCTGTCCTTATGTTTAATTGATTGTACTTGCTGCCAGAGCCATCGCTTCGAATGAGTTATGCAGGAAACTCCTGCGCTAATCTCCCAAGAACATACACTAGAACATCCACTGGGAACTTTCCCTATCTTGCATTATTTTCACCCTTGTAGATGATCAGCAATACTCACCTGGTATCTGTGCGGCAAAAGTGTGTGAGTCGTGACTTTTTTGGCCCCATTGGCTCCACGAGGAACATGCAGCACAGCACTCGGGCTGTAACCCCTCTGTTTGATATATCAGCTTGTTTGACTGAAGTGGCCGCTACGAACAGAGGCCCCGCTGAAGGATCAGACTGCCACGTCCTGCAGGTACAGGTGGGGCACGCATATTGAATAACAGCAGCATTGTTGTTGATCCTTAGTGATACTAGAGATTGTAGTAGGTTGAAAAGGCAAAGGGGGAGCGTGTATACAGCGTCTCATCTGGATCCGATTAGTTCTTTTTTACAGTAATAGAAAAAGTCTTGTATGTTTTTTTTTTCTTAGCAACAATCTGGCCTTGTGAAAGTGCTGGCTTGAACCTTTGTTTGTTTTTTGTTTGTTTGCTGTTGAGAAAACTATGCAGATATGGAGATATACTAAGTTAAGTTTGACACTTGGCTGGCAAACATTTTTAAAGGTTTTGTATATACACAGACAAAATCAAAAGCATGCAAAAAGGATTAGATTAGTGGTCACCACTCCTCTTCATCGAGACCTACCTTCCTGCAGGTTTCATCTCCAACTGAAATCTAACACACCTGTTTTAGTTGCTCAAGAGCTTCTTAACCCTCTTACCCCTACGTTCCCACTGTATTATGTCCCATAACCCTATATTCCTCAGAGAACCAGCACGCCAACCCTGAGTTCCTGGGCCAAAATCAACATTTTAATTTGAACAGTTTTTAGGCCTTGAAACAACTTATAATAATGTATTTGTGTAATATTGCTTTGAAAATGAAGCAGTTCAGTGTTTTTAATAAACTTGGAGCACAATTCTTAACTAGAGAAATTACGAAAAATGCTCGCCAAAATCCTTCTACTCATTTAGAAGTACCAAACGAGCATCAGCGTGGTCAATGCCTTTGAATAAATTCAAGCAAATAATAAATTAAAAAATGCATTTTAGCGCCAAAAGTCAAGTTTCTGGTGATAATCAGACCAGCAGGTAGTATTTCACGAATGCACAGAGATGGTCAGGTTATAACTCCAAACCCCTGCAGTGTCGGTCGCACTGGTTGATGCTGAAGATGAAGACGGATCAGGATCTGAATCAGGAGAGTTTACGTCACTATCAGTTTCGGTTTCAACATCGCCTTAACTTTCACTGCTGTCACTATCTAGAATCCTTGCTCTCGCCTGTGTAACTGTGTATGTTGTCTTTTTTTTCCACTGTTTTAGATGTTCCTGTGTTCACTGTAGGTGTAACTTTAGCTGGAACACGATTAGCTTTTTGCTTTGGCATTTTTAGTTCACTTCTACTATTACACCAATATTCACGCTTGGATCAGCTTCATCGTAATGACTGCATAATAACGTAATCACGTCATGACGTCATCAACCTTCCGGGTCAAAAAGTAATAATTAAATAAATAAGGAATCATAGCAGAGCAATGCCTGTCGGGGATAATTTACACTGTAAAACCGCTATATCAGCCTTATAGGGATTTGGCATTGATCACCAAGCCGGTATTTCATCCTTACAGGAATAGATCAAAGATGGGCAAGCCGGTTTTTTCGGCCATACGAGGTAAGAGGGTTAAGGCAATGGTTAGATGGTCAGGTGTGCATGATTATGTTTGGAGATAAAGCCTTCAGGAAGGTAGATCTCCAGGAACAGGGTTAAAGGGTTGAAAAGCATTATTAGACCTACCAAAAAACTACTATCGTTAAGAGACCTGCTTAGTATTGTCTATTCTCACGAATAGCCTTCATATAAAGGCTTATTGTTACAGTTAATCATTTGGATGACACTTTTAACCTTGTTTAAGGCCCCTGAGACTGAGATTTTCGACTGATTCCTCCAGTATATTACTGTTGAACTATTTCAACCCTCCTGATGATGACGTTAATGTTATTTATTCATTCATTCATTATTAGTACCAACCAGTTTGATTTCCTGCAAAGGAGTCTCTGAGGAGTTGAATGTCGTTAAGGTTATTGTTCGAGAACCCAACCATGGAAACTTGTCAGTGTTGGGATTTGAACACACATCCCTCTAATCAGTAGCCTAAAGCCTTAACCACTGAGCCGCCACATCCCAACCTTTTCGTTAGAGCCTGTTGCTGGCTCCGTACCTCAAGAGCAGATGTTGCAATTGTGGTCTTGTGCCAAACGCCTGCAGGGTGTACCGGTAGATCTCAGAATCCTTGTCCAAGGTGTCCAAGTCACTGTACTGGAGGTCGCTTTGCCACTGACCGTGCTCTCTTAGGACACGTTGAAAAACATCTTTCTGGGGAGCGTCCACTTCGACCGTCCCCCTCCACAACGGCAACGGGTAACCATCCTCCATCTGCAACAAACGTGTCCTTGTCACCATTGACCCTTTCTGTTTTTCTTTGGAATGCGTCAGCTCGTTTGAAACTTTTCAAGTTTATCGTTTCAAGTTTATACCACATGACCGCTCACCTTTTTAAATGCCACATCCACGTGATCGGAGGTGGAGCAGATTACCCAGCTTTTGGTCTTCTCCCTCGCTTCCCTCAGGAGCTGTTGGACACAGAAGTCTAGCCGGGCACGGTCTGCTAGATCAGACTCGTTTGTATTTAAAGCAGAGCCTCTGTCAATGTTAGGGGTGTCTTCATTAAAGGTGCTGGGATTCCTTTTGTGCCAGTAATGTGGTATCTGAATGAAAGTGAGATTGAGTCTGATTGGTGAATGATATTTATGCTAAAAAATCTGTAAAATACAAATCTATAGTATTATAGATGCATGACATTTATAGGACATTGGAGCCATTAACTAATTATAGTTGTCGCATTTACATTTACAGCATTTAGTCACTCACACACTCTTATCCGAAAGCATATCCAAATTTTTTATCAGGTAATGGATCTATAAAATATATTTAAAAAATCCCCAAGCAGTTCAATACTCGGTAATGCCACAATAAAGGTTCAAACGTTGGGAACTGTTGAACATTTGCCAATGAAAGAATTGGTGGTCCAAGGAAGAAAAACCCAAGAATCAGACTCTTGTCCATTTTTTAAATCTTCAAGACAATACCTCCATCAAAACACGCTGATTTAAAGAAGCCCTTCTTAAGAGAAACCAACAAAGGGTAGTCCATGAGCTTAAACTGTGACTGGCACTTTTTGGGCCCACTATCAGAACATTTGGTGGAATAAATGGGACAACATAGAGTACACCTAAATCTCCCACACTCATCGTAAAAGATTTATCTTTAAGGTTTTAGGGCTCTCGTACATCTAGAGGTCTCTTAAGAAAGTTTTTTGCAATTTCAAATCCTAACAGTGCAACGAGAGAATAATTGGCCAATGCTCTCAGGGTGTGAGCAATGGCAGTAATCCTCTTTCCCTTGTCAATCACAGTGACACTAGCCAATCATGTGCATCTGTAAGGTTACGTATGCAGAAGAGGGCAGATAGCGCTTTCCTCTGAGAGTCCAACTTAGATCTTGTAATCTATGTTAGATCTTGTAAAAACTTTGTCTATGTGTATCCTGTTGTGGTACTAAGACAAAGGATGAACGAGGGTTGGCGGTTCGATTCCCAGCCCACGTGAATCCACATGCCAAAGTGTCCTTGGGTAAGACGCTGAACCCCAAGTTGCACCTGATGGCAAGGTTGCGCCTTGCATGGCAGCTCTGCTACCATTGGTGTGTGTGTGAATGGGTTTTGAGACACAGTGTAAAGCGTTTTGGATAAAAGCGCTATATAAGTGTGCTGTTTAACCCCAAGGGTGCCAACACTTCTGGAGTTGACCGTTAGCGTCATTCTCTAGATTCTTTATTAAACCACCACTCAACATAATGGTTTATCTGAATATTTTCTCATGTAGGCTCTGCTCATTTTAACATGGTATGTTTAATGTAAACAAACCACAGCAGACGTACATTTTTGGCAGCCTTAAACGTTATTAATGTATATGCTACATATGAATGAGTGGAATATTGGTGTAATTTAGCTTCTTTGCTAACCAAGCAGAGAAAAGTGCAGTGCCTGGAGGGTAACCTTTTATCTTCATACATGCCTTCATAACATACCATACAGCACTGACTGACTAAGTCAGAGTATATCAGCTACTACTGTAGGTTTAGTATACTTTTAGAAACTCTTGCAGTTTTTTTAACTTCGGATCTACTTTAATTGTTTATCAACCCTTCGATATTAATACATTTATTCTCATGCAAGTTCAGCGACCTTGATTTTCTTTAACATGCAGCCTTGAGTCTTCCATTGAATACTTCTGTATACCCGGTTCATTTGTGATTCATCTGAGGATGCGGTGCATTAACGAAGTGGCCAGATTACATCTAATGACTTTACTGTAGTGCTAATCCAGGGTGGAGTAAAAGACTTAACTACATCTATTTAAAAACAAAAACAAAATGACAACGTGGTGCCCCCTATCTGTGTATAGTCTTGAGTAAGTAGGATCCCTGTCGGACATGAAATTCGCACCGCTTGGCAATGTTCGTTTGTCATTTAGCAAGCTACGGATTGTGAATTGTACGGTAGCTAATAGCAAACTTAAGAAGTACGATGTCATTGTGTGTTGTGATCAGTTGAGCCAGGGAATAGATTACTTCCATGTTAGCTAGCTAAGTGTACTATTTACTTAGCTACAATCATGATTGTATGGATTTGTAGCAAAACCGATATCATTACATATGGTTTGCTTTTATAACTTATGTGGTTCTTCTCCAAACTGTTCAACCACAAAGTTGGAAGCACACAATTGTATAGAACGTCTCTGTCCAGCATGACGACACACCTGTGCAGGAAAAGTGCGAACTCCATGAAGACGTGGTGTGTGAAGGTTGTAAGAAGTTGGAAGAACTCACACTTGGAAGAGTGTCCTGTACAGAGCCCTGACCTCAACCCTACTGAACACCTTTGGGATGAACTGGAGCCTCCTCACATCAACATCAGCGCCTGACTTCAACCTCACTGAGTGATCACGAATCCCCACAGCCACACCCCAAAATCTAGTGGAAAGCCTTCCCGGAGGAGTGGAGATTCGGAATAGGATGTTTATTACTCAGGCCATATAGTGTATGTTAGATTTTTAAAGCAGCCCTCCTGCCACTGGTGGAGTCACACCATGCAAGATTCAAATTAAAACTGGGAAAAGGGTACAGTACCTGGAACAGTCTGGTGCACTCCGTCACCATATGTGCTAGCCCCTGAGTAGCAGCCAAGTTCTCACTCAGATCTCTCTGGTCCGGTCTTCCCAAGCTGTACTTCCTTTGCCCTGCCCTGTGTTAAAAAACAAACAAACAGAAAATATCATAAGCATACTCTGCAATTCATACACCAACCATGCTTAGACGCCTTGTGGAAATCCTAACTAGGATCATTCCTTCCTGCTCGATCTGCTGGGAGAGTTGACTGAGAAATCATTGATATGATGAAAAGTTATTGTTCCGCTTAACGTTTCATTTTTAAGGAACATTGTGCTGAAGTTTTCTGGATATCCTGTCCAGGTTTACTTTTTTCACCCTTTCACACAAAAACAACCTTTAGTTACAGAAAATATATTATTTCTGTAGTCTGACAATTTGTTGCACTCCACCCAAAAACTCAGCAGGAAGAATGCACTGGAAAAGAGATTACAGACACAACCGCCTGGATGTGTTTACTCAACAGCACTCTGCTTGTGACGTCATTACAATCTCAACTTCCTCTCGTTGACATTATCGTGGCCGGCCATCTCCAAACACAGCATGTCACGGAGGAAGTATGGACGTGGTGAGTGTAAGGAACGGTCGTCTCCGGAATTATTAGCACCGTTGGCATCCAGATTTTTTAGACGATCAATAATCGCATGGAAATTCAGATTTTATGCCACAGTGAAACAGGAAGTCATGGACTTCAGGGATGGAGATTATTAGGGGGCCATGGGAATTTCAGCAGAAAACCACTCTTTCACAATAGGTCAAATAAAATGCATCTAACTTACAGAATTGCTAGATTTGCAGACAAATGTCCAATTTTTATATATATA
>JAOUWY010000035.1:21765110-21778274 GCA_025728095.1 Prietella phreatophila
ACTTCCAGTGACCAGTATGAGGGAGTGTGAGAGTGATGACACCAAATTTAACACACCTGCTCCCCATTCATAGACCTGACTGCACTGCTGTTCTCTGAGGGACTGCTGCTGGAGCCGTAAGGCGGTGTACAGGATATTGGGCTACATGCCTTATCTGGGAGCCCTGGAATATTAAGATGATGCTTGTCTTCCCCGTGACCCTCCTGTAGTACAGGACTGCTTATGACTAACCGTGATTTCCCACCTTGGGCACGTGTCCGTAGTGTTGACCCTTGGAGTCTGAGCTTGTCCATCTTGCAAAGAAGGCTTTGACCCTTCTTCAGAGGAGGCCTCTCAGGGAAGCGCTCTTCACTGCTGAAGTTATGAGGTTCTCCTGGAGATGGAGGTCCACTGTAGGAGCTGTCTGGGGACAAGTGCTTGTATGTGGAGGAGCACCTAGAGGAGCTTCGGCTTGTCTCAGGATCTTCAGACAATTTAAAGGTGGCACCACCGCCATCGCTGTCACTACTACTGGAGCTGTGCATGGAGTGAATCTCATGGTGCTCACTGCTATCTGACAAAGACGCTTCACAGCTTTCAGCCCTTCTAAGACTTGAGACAGTGCTGTCCACAGATGGCAGAAAGTCCATACCATCTGTACGTATCCAGCGCTTACTCTTTTGGTCGTAGGACCACTTTGGGCTGATGGCACAAGGCTCCACATCGTCATCAACTTCACCCTAGATTGAAAAAAATAACAAATGACCCAAGTGCATGCCAGTAGGTCTTGGTTTAGGATGTAGAAAACAAAGTTCGTTTCCTGGTGTGAAGATTTATGCTCAACTCAAGTTCTCTCATAAACTCACTCGTCGTTTGAATCTGCTCAGATCCAGCTTCATCTCCGCACATTTGTTTAAGGTGTTTAGTCTCCTGGGTGCAGAAGAACTCATGAAAGTCTCAGAAATGAGTACTGTAATATCTCCCCAAATTCCCATCTCATGTAAAATACAATCCAGAAAAACATGCACTCACCTGCAGAGAGAGTCTAATGTGTCACCGTCCAGGAATTCATGATCACTCTTCGCCCAGTCTATGTCAATAGGAATATGGCAATCTAGACGCCAGGCAGAATTACATGTCAAGCAATGTTTGCTGTTTGTTCAAAAGTGTGCGATTGTTGCCGCAATTAATCACAACAAGGAATTCTGCAAATAGATATTTACTTTTGAAAAGCTGTGCATACTGAGGGAAGCCGGCAGCTCGGAGCCAATCGCAGGCTTCCTTTGCTTCGATTTCTGAAAAAAGACAAACAAATAAAGTGAGTCAATTTCGATCGCATCGATTTCACCAGGCGAACGTTAGCGATGTTTCCAAACACAGAAGAAACGTCTTCCTTCTTAGGAATTTCCTATGGATTATTCTTGAGGTGACACTGAGTAATTTGCTCGATTTGAATTTTTGTTGATGCACGGAGAAACGGAGAAGGAGCTAGATTACCTTGCCACATAACTTCATATGTTCATCTGCCACCCATTTACTTTCACCTTTCCTGATTCATCCCTAACAGAGCACAGTCAGGAACAGATGGTGGAAACAAATCCTTTCTCCATACTGGCTCGTGAGCCATAAAACCTCAGGGCCTGGGGCGGTTTCTGTCTTTCCCATAGGCGACTGCAGGGTCGAAGGGAAGACAGCTGGACCGGGAGCTACATAGCGCAGATTGCTCCGATATGTAAACAATCGGAGGGTTTTTCACAGCTCTCAGTGCAAGATCTGTATGCTGTATGTAGAACCATGCTGGATGTGGCTGGTGGAGCTTCATCGAGCAGTGTTGTTTCACCTCGTCTGATCTGAACAGCCTTAAGAAACGAAATGGTACAGCTTAGAGATTGCTCAGAATTGGACAAATAAGGAACGAACAGGGATATGGAGCATGTGAGTGACTAGTTATGAGGACACCAAAGTCCTCAGTGTCTTTGTGATCTCCAGCTGTCAAAATTGATATGTAATATTTAACATACGAAGGACACTGTAGGTTTGTCCATAGACGTAATGGCAGATTCTGTTTAGTGTTAAACTCCAGGACTTTTTCTTCTTGTTCAGAGGGGTGCAGTGAACATCTAACATAGCTGTAACATGAATATTTGAGCTTATGCAAATATTGCTTATGTCCTAAATAGGTGGTTTGCAAAATGCAATGCAATGTCGCTAGTCAAATCACCATAACATTAGCAGATGTACCCGGTATTAGCTTCAGGCTACATCGCATTTTAATGCGTTTCCAATATTCACTGAGGAAAAGTGTGAGTCTCTCTCTCTCTCTCCTTGCTTTGCTTTTATTCTACACATCCACACAAAATGTCCTTTTCCTGTTTGAGAGGTCAGCTTGGCAACAACACAGAAATGATCTAGCAAGGCAGATAGAACTTTTGCTGAGGTACTGAAATGCACGACATTTGGCTCATCTTACAGCAGGATGTTGTTATGGTGACTTATGGTGTAAATAGTGTAATAACGATCATTCAAATATGACAAACACAATACAGCAATATACCAAGAGGAGTCGTGCGTGCAAATCATATGTGCGATGGTATCACATGGCTCTGCTTTTCATACAGCCACTTCCTTTTCAAAACACTCTGGGCGGCCCTACAGGAAGTCGTGCTTTTTAGGTTTTGGAAGCTGATAACAGATGTAGCGTGCGATTGTACTCCTCCCAATCTAGAAGCCTGTACAAGTTTACAGGTTTCTGAATGCCCTGGGAGGGTCTTGTCTCAGGGTGATACGTGCTCCCGAGCTGCATGCTCTCTACTCTAGACATACAAAATAAACACTTAATTAAGATCCAACCATCACGCTCACAGACATACATGAGGGGCAACATTCAGCGACTCCATCTTGAAGGCATGTACTGAACTGCTGCTGTTCCTTGCAGCCTCGAAGGGGGGAGAACACTTAGTACAATAAGAATATGCAAAGTAAAGACGCAGGGGTTTAGCTGATGGCTTGTATAATGCGCAACTGGAGATCATGCCGTCAGAGCTAATTCTGAGATTATTTGATGTTTGAGAGAGAGTCTGGGAGCTGGAAGTAAAAAAAATAAATAAATCAAAGCCACACCAATAAATCATGTGAAATGACTAAAACACGGCTCGCGGCTTCCAGTAGCAAAGCAACATAAATGTTAAAATAATGCTTAGACTCCAAGGTAACGTAACGCTGAACACTTGTAAAGTGATCTTGTAAAGTTTTTGCTTGAGGCCCCCTTATATCTTATACAAATCATCAATAACTGTATTGTATTTAAAACCAGTCTACAGCTCTAGCAAAATGTCCTCATTTCCAATCTTTTTGAGATAGGAAGAGTACCAACCTTCACTAATGGCTGTCGCAACGTTCTATCGAGAACAGCGTTCAGTGTGACGTCATAGAGAAGGACAGAAAAAGATCAACAGCTTAATTACGGCGACAGCTCATTGGCTATTTAATGGGCCGACGAATACCCCTGACATGGCGGAGAGGGTTTCTGAGCTGTATAAATATATATGACATTTTCCATGGTCTTTGCTTTCCAGCTGTTCTTTCTCTTTCTAGCTCAAGTACGGTTTTATCGGTGACGAGTCTAATTTGTGTGCAAAACAGGTGCTTTTCACTCTCATCAGGTCTGCTAGGTAGAGGAGCATTAGGTCAGAGGTGTAATTGCTCGCATGCCCCGTTGATACTGCTCGTTGCTAACAACACTTGGTTGAACGAGCGCAGTGGACAGAGCTCCGGTGCTTCTCGTGGCATCGAAAAGCTTCTCTCTGAAGCTTGGATTTCTGATTTACAAACAATTTATCACATTTATAACAATCACGACCTATCAGCATGTACTGCGTGGACTGTAAACAGAAGATGATCGTAAACAGGACGGTTCATGTAACATGATGACTCTATATATACATTCAACAATGTTTATTCTCTTTCTATTCCTGTATTATACCTTGCATAGTGTGTATATTAAAGTGACAAATTCTCATGAGCATTCAACATATTTGACCACAGGTCCAATAAAAAACAAAACAAAACAAAACAAAAAAAACCCTCAACCATTTCAGTACACATTTGTTCACCTATTTTTATTTTATTACAATTTTTACCTCACACATTTTGATTTCATTAAATCACTAATTATTGCACCTGCTCCTTCGGTGATCCAAAAAAGCATCCAAGATACACATGCTCTATATTTCTGAGCACCAGGACCATTCTTCTTTGTAAATTTAAAATCCCCCCCCCCCTTTTTTTACTTTAGAATTTAGGTCCTAATAAACAAATAATCTCTTGCTTTCCAGGCCTTTTTTGTATTTTTTTATTTTTTAACATTACACATTTGCGTAATCTTTTTTAAACAGCTGCCAAAAGAAATGAAATAATGACTACAGACTAATAAAATGTTTCACTTACTTGTAATCAACATTGCTGTAGAGTTGACTCCAAACTCAATGTGTTGCCAGTTAGCAATAAGTTAAAGAAGTGTAACAAATTATATATAAATTGTCAAGCATGACAAAAAACCCAAAATAATAATAATAATTAAAAAAAACAGCAACTACAATAAAAGTAATGTTCAGTTGACAGAAAGGCAAGTTCTAGCGAGTTCTCATTTTCAGACTGATGATATCACTGGGACAGAATTTCCCTTTCAGTGGACTAAACCAAGTGACTGAGAGGGTGGTTCCTATGGTGCATCAAAAGCAAGGCTTAGAATTGTGTTCAAGCTGCCCAAACATATTTCAGGCATCTTTTGTGTGGCTGCCATGTTATATATCTGGCCTTTTAAGTAGCTGAAGCTTGAAAAAGCCCAGCAGTATAGAAATACATCTGGAACGTGTCACTTCGAGTCATTTAATTGCGAATAAACAGTGTCACAGCTCCGATGCGTCTGATTTCTATAACAACAGCTCTGACAGGAGTTCTGGTGGTACCATAAATTATTTATATTAATGTGCTAGTTCTAATATGCTAAAGTTTCTAGAAGACGTCTCACCATTACCTCGGGCTAAAGTGTTGTTATTTAACTAAGATAAACGTAAAATTGTTGATATGGTGTCATCTATTATGGAAGGAGTCTCCAGTGTCAGTGCCATAAAACAGTACTGTAACAGTAAGAAAGTTGTGTTTATTCTTTGCCTTAATAACTTTGATAAGCTTGTGAGGGAACAACTGTTAGCATGTAGCTTCTGTAATGTAAGCGATAAGAGGAACTTGTCCATTGAACATTAAATGTAACTATAAACAGTTAAAAAGTGCAGTGTCATTTATCATTAACAAATTAACATTGTAATCGTTGGCAAATCATTGAGGTATAAAAAGTAAGAAAAATTTGAAGTATATTCCCATTGATTTGAAATTTTTTAGCACAAGCATTGAAAATGGCCATTTCCACCATCAGGGCAATAATTAAGAAGTTCCAGTCAACTGAATGTTATGAATCAACCTGGGATTGGACGTGTGTGTATATTGTCTCAAGGCACTGTGAAGAGGACGGTTATTTGTGTCTTGGGGTCAAAAAATCTCCAAAACTACAATCCGAAGTCAGCTACATCACCACAAGTTGTTTGGAAGGGTTTCAAGAAAAAAGCCTCTACTCTCATCCAAAAACAAACTCTAGTGTCTTCAGTTTGCCAGACACTACTGGAATTTCAAATGGGATCGGGTTCTATGGTCAGATGAAACCAAAATAGAGTTTTTTGGTAATAAACACCAGAGGTGGTTTTGTACACACAGAGAGGTAGCTATATGGAAAAGTACCTCATGCCCACAGTTAAATATGGTGGTTACTCTTTAATGTTTTGGAGCTGTTTTTCTGCCAGAGGACCTGGACATTTTGTTACGATACATGAAATCATGGACTCTATCAAATATCAACAGATATTAAATAAAAACCTGACTGCCTCTGCAAGAAAGCTTCAAATGGGTCGTGGTTGTATTTTCCAGCAGGACAATGCTCAAAAACATACATCAAAATCAACACAAAAATGGTTTACTGACCACAAAACCAAGGTCCTGCCATGACCACCCCAGTCCCCTGACCTGAACCCCATAGAAAACCTGTCTGTGGGGTGAACTGAAGAGGAGAGTCCACCAATGTGGACCTCAAAATGTGAAGGATCTGGAGAGATTCTGTATGGATTAGCAGTCTCAGACCCCTCGTCAAGTATTCTCCAACCTCTTCAGGTATTAGAGGAGAAGACTCAGAGCTGTTATCTTGGCAAAGGAAGGTAGCACAAAGTTTTGACTAAAACTTGTTGCACACCTATATTTAACAAAGTTTAAAAAAAAAATAAATAAACCTGTGTTTTGTTTGCAATTGTTTGATAAACCATAAAGACAATTTTCCATAGTCATCTTTGCTCATATTTACCAAGGATGCCAATATTAGTGGAGGGCGCTGTACACAGAATGGTAATTTTATGTTATAGTTTGAATAACATCATGGTGTTGGATTTTAAGCTGTAGCTTTGTCACGGACAAAAAAACGTTTACAGTCTTTACATTAGTACACAAGAAAATATTAATCTGAAACATGAGCTTATTTTAGTGGTAATGGTGATGTTAATAAAACATGAGATGAGATTTGTAGTACAATAATTGGCTTGAAGATACGGTCAATGTCACTTAGTCCATGGTAGGGCTGGGCAATATGACAATAGAGGTCAAATCCTGAAAATCATCATGTGCTCGTAATGTCCAATTTTTGTAGGACATTCAAATAAAAGTATTAATAAATGTCTTTAAAAATAGTGCAATGATACTGTACATCGTGATACACATCATGTATCCTGGTAGGATATTTTTGTCATATCGCCCACCCTTAGTCCATGGTATATCCGCCAACACTAATTTTCCTGTCCTTCTCCTGACCACTTCTACCTTCCCCAAAACATCTCTTTTTTTCCAGGCAGTTAACTGAGACGTCATTCTGAAGTTAACAACCTATTTATTTCTAGACTGACAGATTTCATACGCCATCAGACACCCGCCAGACGCTCAAAGTGCCGAGTTGGCAGTTTGCACTGAAGTTTCCAATCAATCTTCCATCTATGCAGTGACACAACAGGTCAACGTATGCAACAAATATATCAAATATTTTCCAAGAAAGCCTTTTAAGGGTTCATAAATGGATTGAACGAAGTCCTAGGTACTTTTCTTCACTTCTCTTTGGCTCAAACTGCAGGCTTTTGGTGTAATCAAACCCCCGAGAGAGCCATTAGTGCTAATGGGATATCAAGGACTCGGTCCTAATTGAAGGCTGAGAGTCGATAACTATTAGTCGTGATTGGGTTCGTCGATATCGGTGCAGTGTAAGGGTCATATATGGTATGTGTCACGCATGTTGGAGGTACGAAGACCATGTTCACATCCTCCAGCAGAATGGTCTGTGGATGCAGTCTTGGCTTTAATGATAAATCAAGTTCATAAGCGAGATCTGGAGTGCTGTGGGATATTTTGAAGGACATACGATACATATGTGATCTGATAGTTTAGTCACGTATTATCGACTCCTTTCAACAAGAAAGCTGTAGTATTAGTCCATCTGCTGTAAATAAAAGCTCATTTTAATCAAATAAACCACAGATTAATTGTATGTGTTTCTGATTAAATAGGATTAATGAAAGGATGTAATGACACTTACAAAAAAAAAAAGTAGGAAAATCTGGACAGTGAATGATCTTATTTTAAACCTGTCAGTGTCTGGCAGAAAGAGTCAGGACATACTCGACAGTGCAGAGCTAACGGAAAACATGACAGGAGCACTGGCTCCATCATGTCTACCAGCTTGTCCCACCCTTATTGTGTGTGAAGTCATTTGGCTTGCAGGACGTATTAGCAGGAGGCTAATGCTTCCTTTTTAGCTCGAGACCTTTAGCCTTTGTTATGTAGGAACAGAGTGGAAAAACATATGACATGAGACTTTTGAGTCTGCCTAATTTCATTTGACCTGATCATGCTTTTTTTTCAATTAAACATACAATATCAACACGCAGGACCAAAAAAATAAAATCCACAAAAAATGTAGAAAATTAGATTTTACGAGTCGGCTTTTCAAGTCACGGACACTAATTAAAACATCCATCCATCTTCTATACCGCTTAATCCTTTTCAGGGTCACGGGGGAACCTGGAGCCTATCCCAGGGAGCATCGGGCACAAGTTGGGGTACACCCTGGACAGGGTGCCAATCCATCCCAGGGCATAATCACATACACACTCACACACCCATTCATACACATGCCAATCAGCCTACCATGCATGTCTTTGGAGACGGAAGACCAAATGTCCAAAGATCATGTCTTTGGGGGAGGAAACCAGAGTACCCGGAGGAAACCCCTGCAGCACGGGGAGAACATGCCAACTCCATACACACAGGGTCCCGGTGGGAATCGAACCCCTGACCCTGGAGGTACAAGGCGAATGTGCTAACCGCTAACCACTAAGCCACCATGCACCCTAATTAAAACATTTGCCTGACAAATTTAAGGCTAGATATAGAGATGAAGGGGAAATTCTGGGCAAAATGTAGTCATGAGCTCAGGATCTACACAGCGACATTAATGCTACCCCTGTACCAGCTATTTTCTCTTTAACCAGTACCTGATTAAAATAATTTAAAAAATAACCCAGTCGCGCTCATCCGTGACATACCTTGTGTACACCTAATCATGCATTTCGACATCATGAGAAAAAGAATTTCTCAAGAAAACAGAATAACTTCAGAGACACCCGAAAATAACTCAAGTGCTGCCATGATCCCGAACTCCTGAATGCGGCTAAAATTGACTCGGATGTACGTTTGAAATTAGAGGTGGCTAAAAACTATAAATAAAGGTCAGGTTTCTGACGATTAAAAAAAATAAAAATAACCACCAGTGCAAAAGAAATGGTTTCACTTGCCTGGATGTAATCAAATAATCATTCATCTTTGAGGTTTTTATTTTTTTATTTGTTACTGACAGGAAAATAGAACGATGAATAAATACGTGTATGTATGTTTATGTGCAAATAATATGTGATGAAGGTCTTTGATCATCCAAAATAAGATTGGCTTTGATATAAGATGGTTTCACGTCCTTCTGGCTATTGAATTGAAACATTTCCTCGTGGATTTGTCGATAAAATTGCCTTTTGGTAAATCCTTATTTGCAAATAATCTCAGAACGAGACGGGATCTGATACACACAGACAGCGTCGTCTGATTTTCGGCATTTCACATCATGGTTTGTTTTGACACTTAAGCGTAATCATGTCTCATTTGCTTGTTTGTTTGGTCTGTTGATTTGTGTTTGAATTTTCATGGACTCTCTCTCTCTCTCTCTCTCTCTCTCTCTCTCTCACTTTCTCTCTCTCTCTCTCGTTCTTTTTTTTCATGGACACGGCAATGCTTCACCGAGTGAACCCGATGCGTAAAATCACGTCGAGAGTTAAAGCTAGGACACATGTGGGCATCTGAAACGAATCCAGCTTCACCCACATAATTGCATAAGCAGGACAGGAAGTAAAGCACCCTGTCCTCTTCAGAAGAAATTATCTGCCTCCGAGTTAAAAAATGTGGAGATGAAAATTCCAGAATCCGTGTCAGTAGGTTTAAGTGCTCCCTCCTACGTTGAGCTCCGTATGCACAATGAGTTTTGTTCAGAGTTAGTGATTTTAAAGAAAAATCTTTGTAAGTAATGGAACATATCTCTGATGAAAACATCAATGTATTTCACTCGCAGAGAAAGAAGAAGTGTAGCACGTTCTCAGAGAATCCTGGGAAACCCTACCAGCAAATTTCCTCAGAACACTGCAAGACTGTAGAGTAGTGCAAATTAGAGAATGTTCTGATTTAATAACTCGTTTATTTATTTAATCTGGGACAATACACATCAATAATACAAAAGAAATATCAAATGTACCAGATTTAACCAAATTGATTTGACAACATCCACAGTAAAAAATCTCCCAAAAAACCCCTGCTTTTTATCGGTTATTTTACTTGACGCTGCTTTATATAGTAATTAGAAACTTTTCATTTCAATATTTCTCAGAATTTCTTTAGAAACATCCTGTTTTTCTGGAAACTTTGGGGTAAATCAGAGATCAGACTTTCACTTACTTCTAGGACTAGGATTTACTCCTATGCTTTTTATCGTTGTCTTGCTGCATAATCCAGTTGTGTGAGCTTTAACTTACAGACTGAAGACTGAACATTCTCCTTTAGGATTTTCTGGTAGAGAGCAGAATTCATGTTTCCTTCAATTACTGCAAGTTGCCCAGACCCTGAAGCAGCAAAGCATCCCCACATCATCACACTTCCTCCACCATGATTGACCGAAGGTATGATTTTCCACTTCTTATGGAATTCTGTTGTGTTTGGTTGATGCCAGATGTGACGGGATCCCTGTCTTCCAAACAGTTCCACTTTCGACTCATCAATCCACAGAACATTCTCCCAAAAGGTTTGAAGATCATCAAGGTGTCTTTTGGCAAAATTCAGACGAGCCTTAACGTTCTTCTGGGTTAGCAGTGGTTTTCTCCTCACCACTCTTCCATGGAAGACAGGCCTGTAGGTCCTTTGATGTTGTCCTTTTCTGACTTCTGAAATTGTAATGCTACCACGTACAAAGACATTCTAGACAATTGTGTGCTTCTGACATTGTGGAAACAGGTTGGAGAAGAGCCACATATGGGTGCGATGGTTAGGTGTCCACATACTTTTATCCATATAGTACATATGAATATATTAAAAGTTATCTAAATTTGTCTATATTGACTAAATTCAAGCTTTACATTTTCTCATTCTGTGGATTATTTCGCTTCTTTCTAGAAAGAAATGCTTAAAAGTGAGTATTTCTTCAACAGACTGTACCTACTGTATATCTAGAAATTAATACAAATGTATAGAAATAAGATTAATTATCGGATATTTGGTTTATATTAATTATATAATAGGAAACACTAGATCACTTGGACTTTGTTAAGGTTTGCTAAGATGTCATTCTTTTGGGGGGTGGGGGTCTCTAATGCATAGTTTGAGCCGACATTTCGTATTTAGTGAATTTGAGTGGTTTTGCTTTGCAGTAGTTTTGGCGCTTGTGCTGTCATCGAATTTAGTGAAAGACAAAGTTGTACATGCCGTGCAAGTGTTGCGAACTGTAAAGACCTTCACACTTGGCCCTGTGCTTTCCATTGTCTTGTTTGCTTGAGGTTTTCAGCTTGACTGTTTATATTATATAAAAGGCTTGGAGGGCCGTCTGGCCCGACCCTTTCCTACGAGACAAAGCGAAGATGCCAGGTCTAGGCGTCATTGGAGGTTAGTGTCTGACAGCAGGATGACGTTTGGTCCAAGGGTGTGTTCCTGATGTATTCCTGGATGGTATATTTTTGCACGTCGGTGGGTGAAAGTGAACAAGTGCCGAACGAGTTCCCTGCTGCTTGTTTAAGCTATTTCCCTTTGCAGGATGAAAACGCACACACACTCCAAGAACACTCCGCCTTCCTTCCTTTCTTCTTTCCTTCCATCCCGCTGTCGCAACTCCAAACCTCAGCAAAGTGGCTCTGATAACATTAATAACGTCCCACCTTTTTCTCTCATCCTTTGCAGAGGGCAGAAGAGAGGGGATATTAAGAGTGGGAGACGTATTACACCAAGCGCTATCATTATCAAGATAATCCAGATTGCTTGGGGGGCCTTGCTACCCTTTTGTTACGCCGCTGTGATGTGTAACCATTCTAGAAGTGCTAGCTAATAGCAAGATAGCAGAGTAGAGCAGAGCAGAGCAGGCTGCTTCAGGCCTGAAGCCAGAGGCCCCAAATGAGATTTGATTAAATGTGAACATGATTAGAAACTGCCGTAAGGTTTATACCCACTTTCTTACAGCTGGATTGCACATGATGGAACTCCTTTACAGCCACTGTTTTAATTAAGATTGAAATATTATACAGATCTAAATATTATATAGATTAACGGTCATAGCTCATGCTCGACAGAACTGTAGGGAAAAAAAAATCCCACGAAGACCGTATGTGAGGCGAGAATACTCCTGGGATGCGAAGTCGCTCATAACTTTCAGACTTTTCCAACAACCATGGTTACAGAATAATTGACAGTAGTTGCTGAATAATAAAGTTTCATTTATGTCTAGAATTCTCTCTCTCTCTCTCTCTCTCAAGAAAAATTTGTAAACATTTTTCCAATTTCCCCCCCAGATTTCCAGTATTTTCCTCTTCGTGAATGCAACTTAAGAAACTAGACATGAAGTAAGACATTTTTGGAAGGCGTCACATTACGTTATCCAATCGTTCCCAGCGATCAAGTCTTTGGAAAACCGGAGTGTGTAAACATTATGACTGCCAAGCTTCCACAGTAGAGAATGGAGTGTTCCTGTTAGGATATCCTCATGCCAACAATGTGTTTTGTTTTTTTTTTTGTTTGTTGTTGATTTTTTTTCCCTCAAATAGAAAAAAAATCTCACCATGTTCCGTTCTCCCTCCCTTTCTGCCAAGTCTTATTAATCAAACCGTACACAAGACTTCACATCGACACTGAGTTTTCCTGCCTTTCCTGCATTCTGAGCTTAATCATTCATCTCATCCTCATGGACTGCACCAGATCAGTTCTTGCTATGAGATGTTCTCCCACTCTTACACCAAAGCATTTGATAGTTCTCGATCACGTCTGGAGGTACACACGGTCACGTGATTTTCCACTGCAAGGACGATCAGCTGTCCTTCCTGTCTCCCTGTAGCACCATCTTAGGCATCTTACATTACAGACATTACAGTTTATTGCTATGGACACATCTGCAGTCCTCATGCCTCCCTGCAGCAGATCTATGGCATGTTCATGCAGGTGAGCAGGAACCTTAGACATCTTTCTTTTGGTGTTTTTCAGAGCCAGTAGAAAGGTCTCTTTATTGTCCAAACTTATTATAACTGTGACCGTTTTATTTTAATTTAAATTCTACTTTGTTAACTACAGAAAAGATGACTAGCTGATTAGTTTTTTTGGGAAAACTGGTCAACTTATAATAATAAAAATAATAATACTAACAACAACAACAACAACAACAACAGACTTGCAATAGCATAATAACATACAAACATAAATAAATATCTATTGGGTAAAATAATGAATGATTTTAATATTAATTAATAGTGCATG
>JAOUWY010000035.1:21807109-21820916 GCA_025728095.1 Prietella phreatophila
GTCTTGTAATCTATTTGTTTATATTAAATGTTTCAAAATCTGCACCTGCTTCTGCCTCAACCTTGCACACCGTGACATATAGTTATAAGTATAATTTTTTTTTTTTTTTCATTCACTGACAGTAGATGTGATATAATGTCTTGTTTATCTGGTATCTTTCTGCCATCTAGGAGTTTTAGTCTGCCTTTTCTAATGCTCAATCCTTCACATCCTCTCTCATCCAGTAGGCTTTTTGGCAGTAGCGTTTGTCTTCTCGGCAGCTCTTATTTCATCACTCTGATTCTTTCGTGTTTCCCTTTTAATATCTTTCTTTCTTTTCTTTTTTTTTTCTTTCTTCCCCTGTGCTGTTTACTGCTGTGTACACCATCATCTGATGGACTTAAACTGTGACTTATTCTGTCTCTCTGGGCCTTCCAAAAAAAATAGTGAAGGAGCAGGTTTTCTTGGAGAAAATCAATACAATCACGTCACTCTAGATGTCATTATACAGTAGATTCAGAATTTCTGCTCAGTGTGGAATGAGATTCCTGACGTGTGTGATTAACATTCCTATGAAAACGTTCTGAACAGGCAACAGTGCAAAGAATCGAATGCACAAACTGGACCAGCGTTCAGGAAGTATATGTTAATAACAAATGCAAGTAGAAATCAGCAGTCTGTACCTGTGCTTACCATCTTGAGCTGTCTGGACCAAAGTAACCAGCACTTATCCTGTATTTATAGCCCTGACTGAATAGAGTCACTGAGTGTGGTTTCAGTCATCAGTGTGAGTTTCTCTTCAGCAGTATTGCAGCACACTTTATAAAGTGGTCCTGCTGATATATAATAATAATAAAAATAATAATGATACGGCTCTGGTTTATTCATCAATCTCATCAATGGTAGTCTTTCAGCCTTTTTCCCCTTTCACACACCCGACCCGATTAGGCAGAGATTGAAATCAAAAATAGAAACGCTTGATTTTTATGCTGCTCATTAATGTGATCAGAGGAAATTTTCTTTCCGTCTAAGAACATTCATTTAGTTCTACTTCCTGTGGCGCTTGGACTTTGAACTGGACTTTGGGACTTGCATACAAATATACTCCATAAATCAATAATTATGATCGGATTCTTTGGGATGTGACCACGCATCACTCTCTTCATTCAACCTCACCTTTCTTGTTGTTTTGAATGTTTTTATGTTTTTCTCTGTGGTTGCACAAGTAACCACTGGCCCATGTCATTTTTTCAATGGCTTTGGCCCTATTCTCACTTTCAGGCTTATTTGGCGTACTCTATGCTGTGTTCACAAGCTTTCTTACTTGGACAAGCCTGTTTAACATGTTCGATTCACTGCAAATAAATCATATGATGTGTTCTGTACTGACACATTCAGTAGACCATGTTGTGACGTTAAAATCATAAACGTTTGGTTTTCTAAACGATTTTTGATTTCAGGGTTGGCAGATGAAGTAATGGCTCAACAGTTAAAGCTCTGGGTTACTGATCAGAATGTCGGAGGTTCAAGCCCCAGCACTGCCCTTGAGTAAGGCCCTTAACCATCTCTCCTCCAGGGGCACTGTGGCTGACCCTGCGCTCTGACCTCAAATTCCTGACATGCTGGGGTATGCTAAGAAAAGATTTTCGCTGTAATGTACATGTGAAAAATGCAGGCTTCTTCTTCATTTTGACAATCTTCACTTACTGCTCACAAACAGGGAAAACACTTGGGCAGGTTTGCTGGTCTTGTTAAATGAATTACAGGTACAAAGTTAACCATTAATCACCAGACTGTACTCAATAAGCTTGTTGAGCAGTGAGAAATCTTTTAGGAGAAAAAAAAATATATAGATATATACATTAGCTGTGTTTATATGCAACACGAACATCATATTCAAGGCCCTAAGTTGCCAGTTTATTGCTAGCAGGCGGTCGTTGTTTCGGGAAACATTTATTTTGAAATCAGTTCTATTTGACGTGTCCCTGGCAGTGTTTCTGTACAAGTTTTAACTTCCCTAAAAAAATCTATTTTATTCACTAGGGACTATAATAAATATCTTGAGCAAATCAAATAGAAAAACTAAAATGGGAGTAAAGCAAGATTTCTCAGCACCAGCACTCCTCTTGCATCCCACAATGAAGGGAGGGAGGGAGAGATCAACAAACTATTTGTTTATTTCCTGACAGTCTTACTGGGATTCCTGTTTTCAGTTCTGTACTTGCTCCAGCATCAGTGGCTTGCATTCTGTACAAGAAGATTGTGTAAGTGTCTTTTCAGAGCTTTTATTCAGTAATTATCTTAACAATAATGACATCTGCTTTGATCAGAACATGAAAGTTGCTTTTGGAATCCTCTCCTGAGCCACCCATTACAACACAGGAGTGTTTCAGTAAAAGATATTAGCAGCTGTTTTTATGCTAGCTATGAGTCATACTAGCTCGAGCTGTACTTGGCCAAGCATGCAAACAATCACCATATTATTGTTTAAGAAGTAATAAACCATTCCATCAATTCCCGTAAAAGAAGTGCGCACACATGGGCGTGCTTGCCTAGTCACTGTCACTGAAAAGGCTTAGCCTTTTTCCGGATTGGCACAAGTACCGTCGTGAATTCCTTTCGGATCCATTTTCCATAACTGGCGACTACGAATGCTGTGCCAGACGTGTGTCACAAAGCCCAGATCTTCTGCTGTGTGTCTTTCTCCCCAACTCATTCCACCATGCTGACGTCCACCCAGAGATTGTGTTCTGACAAACTGCTGCTCGAGCTCAGGCTGTGATGCACGTCTCTCCTGATGGCTGTTTGTTCCTGCCGGCCGCCATTAATTGCACTCGAAAAACACTTCATCTGGACGCAGTTAGAGAACCGTGATGGTGTGAACTGCATCCATTTGAATTCCTCAGCCTCTCTCCTCTCTTCCATGTGGGATCTCTCACCATCTGTGGGTGCTAAGCTTGCTGTTAGTCTAACCCGGTAATCTATGTGAAAAATAGTACTATCATCATTATATATCACTTTTTGACGCTTTGTCTCGGTAAACAATACAGCATAATATGACTTCTACAGTGTGCAAAGAACTTTGTTCTTTGAACTTCCATTTTGATAAGCTGCTCGATCTAGAGGGATAAACCGAGTGCATTTTTGCCATATTTTGGCTTGCAAACATGACACGCACCCAGAGGGCTTTTGTGATCTGGACTGGTGTTTTTAATAACCGCTAGAACTGGAGGAATAAACAGACTTCATGGTTATTGTGTACGAAATGTGTAGTTTGATGAAGGTCATGGGCTCTCTGTATGAAGCAGCGCAGGCTGCGAAGAGGCTCCACACAGGCTTTAAATAATTCAACCATCTTCACGCTGCACAAAAGGTGCCCCCTGCCCAGCAACTTTTCAAAGTGAGAGAAGCTGCATTGTCAGCAAAGTCTGTGGGTCATCGGCTCACACCTTTTACCTGATTTGCAACTCTCTACTGCACCTCCGGGGGCTTGGTTAATGCTCCAGGCCTGTGCAAGCTGTGGTGATCTGGTTTACACTATGACAAAAATCCAATATTCTACTGATCACATTCTAGCCTCACTTCGGTCTCAGAATGATGTGATGATTCTCCATTATGCATACACAGCACGTCTTGTCACCATAGATTTTGGCGTTGCAGGACTACATTAATAATAACATGGCCTCAAGCGAAAGTCGAAAGGCTTTCACACTTGACTTATGCTTTAGGCTACTATCTAGTGCAGTTTTAGAGTAATCCTGTAATAAGCAGTTGAGAGTCGATAATGTTGTCATCCAGCGTACAGTCTGGATGTTTGTTTTGAGCGGTTTTCGATCTAGTCTGTTTTTTGTATAACTGTGTTCCAAACAGCAGGTGTGTTTCCTGAAAAGCTAATATCATTAACCGGGGTTGCCAGGTTTCAGCAATATATATATATATCCATCTCGAAAACCACACAAAAGACTTGACATTGGAAACAAGGTCACAGTGGTGCACACGCATTTCTGACATGATCTCCATAATTCCCCAATCTTTGCAATATATCTTACACTAGAAATAGTTTTGTACATCATAGACACACTAATATCCACGTTTGCAGAAATTTATTAGGGTTAATTCTGATTATTTGCAATAAAATCTTGGTGACCTTTCTGAATTTTTTTTTTGGACTAGCCCATTTTAGCATCATGTCATGTATGTTGCAGGCGTCTAACCACTGGCTTATATCTGTCAGATAGCAACATATTTAAAAAAAAAAAAACACTTTACAAAAATTTACATTTGTTGAAAGGCTGATATAGTGTTCAGAGCCACACCATATACAGTATAACTATCCTAGAGACTGACATAAGATATTTATAGACACTTATTAGGGCTGGTCCGTCCATAACAATATTCACATGTCTTCATTTTAAGCCACTTGTGATCCGATTTGCTCCAGACCCTAAATATTTGTCCTTTTTTGGACCATGTTAAATCTGACATCTTGTTGTTTTTTTGTTTTTGTTTTTTTTTCCCTTCCACGTCCTCAAAATAAGAATTAAAAAGCCAAAGACGACATAACCACTATAATGCTCTAAATAAGATTTAGGTGAAAAACATGTTTGCTTGGCCCTTGAAATGGTGTGATGGATGAACTGAGGACATGTGGGATCTTAAAGAGACCTTATCTTTTAAGAATCAGTTAGTGTAAACAATAAATTAGATGTAAACAAACCCATCACTTCAAATTCCAGAGTGTGAAGCTGTTTGTCTTCTTGAAGAAAAACAAATCACATTTTCATTAGGTTTTTAACCGAGTACATCGGGTAAATTCTCATTCACATGCCTGACCACATTTCCCATTTCAGAGCAAGCTTGCAGGAACCTATAGCACTTCCCTGTGATGTATTAGGTACCCAAAGGCATTTAGTATGGAAGAAGACATGATTTGAAGGAAGGCAAAAAAAAGAAAAATCCAAATCTTAAAGGGATCACCTTTCAATGCACATTTTATATGATGCAGGCACGAAGGCGCTTGAGCTGTAACAAGTATATTGGTCATATTTACATACATTCTCTATGAATAATAAGCAGTGTTTGCAACTGGCACAATGTTGGCAAGATATCCTTCTGGGTGTGTGCCACTTCTGCAAATTCAAACCTGCCAGCTAAGCTGTGATATTACAAGACATTAGGTGTGAAATCATCCATCAGTGTTTTAGGATGCACTTAAGTGATTTCTGGTCTACAGACATGTGATTAGAGATGCTCAGTGATGATGTATTATTTTTTTAGATTGGATTTACATGTTACATCCATGAATATATGTATGTATGTAAGAAGAAGCCTTTATTTGTCACATACATTACAGAACTGTGTATATGATATGGTGCTCCGGAAGCATATCAGGTTAAGGGCCTTGCTCAAGATCCCAAAAGTGGCAGCTTTGCGGTGTTTGGGCTTGAACTACCAACCTTCTGAGCAGTAACCTAGAGCCTTAACCATTAAGCCACCACTGTTCTACCTTGGCATAACCATGGACAACCAATCATACCTTTAATTTGACTTGGTCATGCTGGTTTCTCCTTTACAACATCAGAAACATTCATTCATTTCTATCCACAGAATCCACTCAGGTGCTTGTTCAGTCCAGAATGCCACTGCATGACTTGTTTTCAGCTTCCCCAAGTGCTTCCACACCACCCCATTTCTACGCTCCCTCCACTGACCTCCTGTAGCTAACTGCACCTGCATTTACAACACTGAAGCTTAACTACAAAGTCGATCGCACCCCTACTTTAAAGCACTCATCACACACACTCTGCATCAAGCTTCCTCTAAACCTCTAGAATGGCTTGAATAGACCCACCATCTTTCAAGGTACAAAGAAGGACATGCATCAAGACTCCTCTTTATCTTGGTACCCAGATGGAATGACAGTCACCTGGTATATCTTTTTACTAAGTCTCAAGAACTACATCTTCACCATGCACTTTGGCAATTTCATCCATCCATCCATTTTCTATACCGCTTATCCTACAGGGTGACTGGGAACCTGAAGCCTATCCCAGAAAGCATCGGGTACAAGGCGTTAGACACTCTGGATGGGGTGAATTAGAACTTTGTTTATCTTAATCTTTGTCCTGTGTTTTCTTTTCAGATAGCACTAACCTCCACCAACAACCTATTTAGACTGATGGTACTCTTAGTCCCTGTCCTACTGAGTTAGCGTGATATGTGCTAAATTCTGTACATGTAAACATAAGCCTAAATTACCTCTGTTTAGTGTAACCTAATGCTCTGTAATTTTATGTAAATGGTAAATGTGCACTTATATAACACTTTTATCCAAAGCGCTTTACACTGTGTCTCATTCACCCATTCACACACCGATGGTAGCAGAGCTTCCATGCAAGGTGCTAATTCGCCATCAGGCGCAACTTGGGGTTCAGTGTCTTGCCCAAGGACACTGGCATGTGGAGTCACCCGGCACGGGAATCGAACCGCCAACCCTATGATTAGTGGACAACCCACTGTACCAACTGCGCCACAGCTGCCCCGCATGTGGGAGTCAATCTTCCTTGCATCAGAAAGACATTGCAACAGATGGCGACATGACTGAGCAAATGGTTGGAATAGTCAAGTGTTTGCTCTTGTACAAAGAAAGAAAACAAGCTAATTAATGAAGAGCTGAGACCCCTTGAGATGCTTATAAAGCCGAGTTTTAATGGGGAATACTTGGGAAGCTGCTTATAAATCTGCAATGTCACTGTATGAACATTAGAAATTCATCGGGGTTCACTGGATTAGCAGGGAAGTGTCCCGGGCTTGGCCTGAGACCAGCTAACACTGACATCCAGACAGATGCATTTTATGTCTTTATACATATGTCTGTGCTCCGAGTATACAGCTCAGCAGTCAGCGTCTGTTGCTAAGGATAGTCTGTACATCCATTTGTCTCATAAATAGAGCTTGTCCCTAGAGATTCAAGCAGGAAATTGTTATATATTTCTATAGTGCATGGCATTTCGTAAATAAATAAATGCCTCTCTTTGACACATGCGCCGAAAGGTTAACGTTACTACCACTTGTCACTACGTGGTGAAGTGTAAATCAGGCAATTACAGCAAAATCTAAACATGTATTTCACCTTCACAAGTGGAAAAGTGGAGCGATCCTCTGCGCTGACAGCGGCTTATTAGTCAAGCAGCTCATGCTAATTGCAACCTGACTGAAATGTGAAAAATAAACAAATGAGGGAAGTGGTTCTTACAAACCAAAGCATCGGGTATTTTTAGCATACAAGTACAATGCTGAAAATAAACCACGAGTGCTCAGATTGAATATAAACCAAGGAATAGGATGTATGATTAAGCATATACTACACATTTTAATGGAACACGAGAAATACATTTCTCTTTTTAGAGTCAGCGGCGTAGCCAGATCTTTTACAATGGGGTGGGCAAGGTAAAATCCAATGACTTTATTGGGGTGGTAATCTGTAGAGTTGGGCAAAATACAAAAAAAAAATTAAATAATAAAATCAATAATCCGCATCCATAATATACACACTCTATTCAGAATTAGAATTATGTATTCAATATCATTAGCTAATGGTAGTTAACAACGAACCGAAGAAATCCTCCGATGTCATGCCTCCAAATAATGAATGTCGGCAAGTTAACATAAACACTATAAATTAAAATTGCCAATATTCAATACAAGAGGACAATTGTGAGTGCGATATTGTTTTTATACAACAGTTTTTTTAATTTATTTTAATAAATAGTGATGAGTAACTGACGTCTCAGACACAATATGTCCCAATAATTTGTTTATTTTTCCTCTGCTTCCTGAAGAAGCCAAACTTGCAGATGTGCTGTCAGCTAGCTGTCTAGCTAGCTCACAAAGATTTGTAAATTCGCCTTAAAGACGCTTTGAGTTAAATTCGCTTCCCTTCTTCCGTTTCATCTACATCCTGACGAGCTTTTGTGTTTTAAGTCAGAAGATACATGGTGTCGCTAACTTTACTGTAGTATCCGTTTCAGTGGGACTGTAGCTGGTTAAGTTTTCAAATAAAATTTTATATACAACTAATGTAAAAAAAAAAGAAAAAAGAAATAATAATGCTAGCTTTTCTGTTCAGAACAGCAGCCTATCGTTACGCTAGCTTGGGATAACATGAAATACGTTCATTTAAACCACTTTATATGTGATTTTAAATAAATCTCATTTCTATTTCGTCCACGTGTTTAAATAAGGTAAGATGGATTTGAAGTTGTGTACGCTCGACTTTTATTTGAAGCAAAGACTCTCTACTTATCTTTAATCTTCATTTCCGTTACTTTACACTAAATGTCCACTGCGTTTAAGAGCCTGCAGTGAATAGCACAATATTGCTACCCAGTGACTTGCAGGCAAGGATGTATCTTATGTATTGTTCTACATGCCAGATGGGGTTTCATGTAAGTTAATAAAATAAAATTCCACAAATAGCTTTATGACTCAGCAAGGGTTCTGATTGCATCAGATGCTGTAATTAATTTTCAGCCATATTCAAACAAGTCTTTCATCCCAGGAAGTCTTTAGAAAAGTGATGATACTCGCCGAAGCTCTGCATGATTTAATGTAATCATCAGTCACACAAGCCCTCTAGTGGCATAGACTTATATGTACAAAATCAGGTATGAAAAGTGGCTTCTGTCAGGTGGTTAAACTGTTTAGTTGTTATTAGGAGATATTATGAATTAAGGCAGATAGTGGACATGTATTCTGTCCTTGTTAACGTCTCATTAAAGGTGCAGTGTGCATTTTTTTTTAAGTGTTACTAGACTTGTAATAAATGTTTTCAAAGATACTTTAGATTCACAAATTTGTCATGAAGCAGATCAGGCAAGTTAGGTTTTTTTTTGTTTTGCTTTGTTTCTGTTTACATTTTTTCTGGCCTGGAAATAGGCTTCATAGTTTCTCAGCTCTGGCTCTTTTCCTTAAAAGGCAACTGAAGGTGCAACCAGGAGGTCATTTTTAAAATGTATTTCTTACTTGTACAAATAACTTGGAAAATATGTGGAACATGGTACAAAAATGACGACGGTTTAATCCACACCCTCTGTGTGAGTTTTACATCTTTCGAAAACCGCCTTACGGTCCAGATCGTTCATTTGTGTTTACACGGGTCAGTCATTTAAATCAGTCATTTTCAGACACACCTCTTCACTCTGCCCCAATCTCACTCTGAAATCGGTAAGTGCCCAACACAGCCATATAATTCTCCTTAATGACAAGGCCAAACTTTACAGGCTGGAGATTGCTCTAGAAATTCCGAACTGCTCCTTTAAAATTTTAACATACGGTATTAGGCAGCACCCAAGAATCTGTTGGAGAACCATTTTGATATGCTGAGATGGTTTTTTTTTGTTTTGTTTTTTTGGGTGCAATAGGACCGCTATGCTAAAGGTAAAATGTTTAATCCTCTTTTCTTGCTATAATCTAATCTGGAGTGAATACTTATTCAATATAATTCGTCTAATTTCAAATCAAACGCTTCGCACATTGCTTGCAAAATCTTTTTATCTAAAAACACAAACAAACGAAAAAAGTTCCGAATGTACTCATGAGCTCTAAAGTTGGTATTAAAGAAATAAATTTGAATATGAATGCAAAAAAAAATAGAACAATAATAATCCCTAAAGGTATACATACATAATAATGCATCAGTTATGATATTGTATTCCAAAATGTCCTAAAATCTCTACAGTTTATACTGTGTAAGGAATAAAACATGACCAGTTGTGCTGTTTTAGGAATAGAACACATTACAGGTTGAGGAATTTCCCTGAAAGAATTTAGTTCTTTGTACTGCTTACATTATAGTAGCTCTAAACAGTTTTCCCCTCACCTTTCTCTCATGAAGTTAATAAGGCAAAAGCAAACTAATTACTGAAACTGAAGACTCCTTCTATAAATGTTATGTAAACACATCCTAACAAACAGTTTCCTGCGAATGACTCGGATGGTGTTTGATCAATCAGATTTAGGAATTGAGCACTGATCTGGTATAACAGTTATAAAACCACTGTTCCCATAAACCCAGATCTGTTAGATAGATAGAGATAGATAGATAGATACTTTATTGATCCCCAAGGGGAAATTCAGGAAACTTATCAAGATGCTTTGGAATGATTACATTGAAAACCCTGATTAATTGTTTGAGTAGTTACTGATTTGCGAGTTTTATTTATGGCCATTCGATTTAACATCCAAGTTGCTTCGTGTAACCGCACTTTCACTTCATTTAATCTGTTCCTTTAACTCATTGTGTCTTCACAACAGCACATGCCCATATCCATGCAGAAAGGAACAGCCTGAATTTGAATTTCCTCGTTATGTGACCGATGTATATTTGGACTTCTGAAGTCAGTGTAGAATGTTTTAAATTATAACAAATTTATAATGATTTACAGTCTAGCAGTCAGTTTTGAGCTTTTAAAAATAGCATTCTTTTAAACATTGTATTGTTCAACTGTGTTCCATACTAATATCATTAGCCAGGGTTGCCAGATTTCAACTACATTTCCATCACAAATAAAATCTCACAAACCATACAAAAGTCCCCAAAAACTTCACGCATTGGTCAAGAGAGACATATTTTTCTTAGCCATTGAATGGGAGAAAAGGTCACTGTGGTGTGCATGCATTTCTGATCTACAGATATTATCCTCTCCATAATCCCCCTTTCTCTCTCCAAGTCTTTGCAGTATTACCTTACAATAGAAATGGTTCTGTGCATCATAGACACACTGTCTGTACTTTTGTCTTTGTTTGCAGATTTATTTATTTTTATTTATTTAATTCAGCTATAAAATAATATCTTGGTGGCCATGGAGTATTTCTAAACTAGCTCAATTTGGCATAAAAAATGCAACCCTAGCAACCCTGTCAATATCCGCCCTGTCCGCTGCTCCTCCTCCACTGAAAAGATTTATAAAGTGAGCATGGGGCAGCGCAATTGCTACCCCAGTGGGCCTCTATTTATTAGTGCTTGTTGCAGTTCCATTTTTGACCACTAGGTGCATAATAACTCTATGAAGTGAATTGGCTTTGTGAGCATGCTGCACCAAATCAACAGAACATCGAGTTATATCTGTCAAATAACAAAGTTTTTTAAAAAATCGTTAGTCGTTGAAAGAAGGTAATTAGTATTTCAATGGAATTTAAATCATATTGAGCTGTGAATGAAAACTGATAGTGATACAGCGAATCCTTTAGTCGATAGAACTGGATCTTCATGTCATCAAACAGTTTTTCTTCCAAGGAAGGAGAGGAAAAATGGTACATTTGAAGACTAAGCTATATTAGGCAGCAGGACACCACTGAGATCCGAATGCAGCTAAGGCACAGCGGCACATGCAGGCTTTTTCGAGGACATTTAGAGCCCTGTGTAGCTCATTTTAGAATCAAGATCCCAGAGTATAATGAGATAATGGCGACTAAGACTCCTTTCCTGCAGTTTTTATTTAGGAATGATCCTATCTGTATTGCAAACAGAGCACTGCCTTAAATTTTCACATCCATCCATTCAACAAGAACCAAGAAGACATACTGTACACACATGTTTTAATTGAATCCAAATTGTATTAATTACTGCGAAGACGGTCACTTTATGTGAACAGCATCTGATTTGGATGCCAGACATACAAAAAAACCACTCCCCCTGAAGTTCTTTGCACAAGTTATTTCTTTATTTTTTATGCTACAGAACACTCAAAGAGTGACAGCAAAGACACTCTCCAGTATTCACTACACAGAAGAAAATTTCCCTGAGCTTGGATGGTAAAGGTTGGGGGCTTTTGCAATGTACATATTCATACAATCTGGATTTATCCAGTTATTCTGCGTAATTTACATCGTTATTACACGGTATACCCTTCAGGTACCAATCTGCTGGTCCTCTCAAGGTGTCCACCTAATGTCCTTCCATGTCAAATTTCCATTCCGTTCTAACCCACCAGGCTCAAGGATCAACTGATCCTCAAGAACAGGTCTAATCATACATCATTAATAAAGTCTACCTGAACTTAAACCGTGATTGGACTAGGGACTAGATGATCTGCTAAACATCTAAATACATTTCTAAATTTCGATCACAAGGGGCAAGTTGCTATGTATAATAGATTACCTATCATACATTATCAACCACAAACTGGACCACCCGAATAAAACGGACATAAAAATAAGGGATGAGTTAATTGAATATAGAATGTGTGTAGATTAGATTAGATTATCTATTGAAGCAGTCAGAAATAAAACTTGTTGGACAAAGTGCATTTATTATCGTGAGTGTGATGCATTACAAGCTTCTTTCTTTCGTCCATGGTAACTGCCTGGTAAGAGCCATGCTTACTTAAATTAGACTACAAGATGTGGGGGTAGAATCAATTTAATTTGTTAGAAATAATCATGGGCATGCATAAACTATAAGTGGGATTACACACACAAAAAAAGGTTAAGTGTTTCCGGGGTAGAGTGGTACAGTTCATATTTTCTTTTTTTTAAACTCTTCAATTTTGGGCCTCACCCTTTTTGGGTATTAAATCTGAATACAGATATGAATACTAGGAACTAGTGTATACTAGACGTATAGTGGAAGCTCGGTGGTTAAGACTTTGGACTACTGATCAGACGGGTGCAAATTTGATTTCCAGCACCACCAAGCTGTCACTGAGCAAGGCCATTAACCCTCAAATGCTCAGCTGTATAAATGAAATAAATATAAGTCGCTCTGGATAAGGCCGTCTGCCAAATCCTGTAAATGTAAATATCATTGCATTACACGGACTCCAAAAGGATTTTTGGAAAATGAAAGATCAAGAAAGTACACCTCCTTGTTGATGTTTATTACACCCACTATTTTATTTAATGTCTTCCAAATCACGACAGTTGACATGTTATGAGTGCGTCAGAGAAGATGGCTTAAATAAATTGGCTATATACATGACTGTCACTGAGCACTTTAGTTTTATGGAGATGAAGGCATGGACTCCACAAGACCTCTGAAGGTGTGCTGTGGTATCTGGCACTGAGACTCTAGCAGCAGATCCTTTTAAGTCCTGTAAGTTATGAGCTGAGGGTTCCATGGATCGGACCTGTTTGTCCAGGACATCCAACAGATGTTTGATCGGATTAAGATCTGGGGAGTTTGGAGGTCGAGTCAACACCTTGACCTCTGTCATGCTCCTCGAACTTGTGAGATTACGTTGTGTAATGAGGGTTTCAGGAAGCTCTGTCCAAACGAACAGCTTTTCTCTCATTCTGTCTCTGAACACAAACAGATAAACATAACGTCATTTTAAAATGACGCGTCATTGATTAAGCAATAAAAGCTGCATGGAGTTATTGGCAAACTTGTCATTTAGCGAGTAATGGGTTCTTTCATGATCCCCTGCTATGATGCAGGGAAGATAATTATGACTGCTTTGCATTCGCACTGAACAAAAATGTCCAATAACCTTATGTTGATTTATGGCCTGGAAACCATCTACACATCTTAATAATGTCTTATGGGATCACAGAGGCTCTTGTGTATAGAGTGTGTTGTAGTAAATTTTAAAACGACTGAGGCGTTTTCGGTGCACTGGGATGAGAATATTACGTCTTAGTGTGTGTCAGGAAAGCTGGCGAGACCTCTGCTAACTGGTACGGCACACGACCGAGGATTAGTCCTCAACGTTTTGCTTCATCGGGTTACTGTCCTGCTAAGCTAAGTTTTCTGGCAATATCGCTGTGTTCATTGCATACACTCCACACAGGCAGTGACCCAGAAACACCATTCGGGCGTATTTAAAAA
>JAOUWY010000035.1:21882752-21900063 GCA_025728095.1 Prietella phreatophila
CAGTACAGTAATGAAGTGCAATCACTGAGATATTTTCCACCCTTCCTGATCGGCGGCAAACAATTCACTAGTTCTTACCACGAATGCGGAGGAGACCAACATAGCAGTTTTACTAGATATCAGAAATATGAACTTGTAAACGAACCCTAGGCCTACATTTCTGATCAAATCGACGGTTTATTCTGTATCTCCGTGTGGACCGGTAAACCGTCCGGCTCCTCAGGTAACTTCCCTCATTTCCCAATCACCAAATCAGGTCATTACTGGTAGAAAGAATAAAAGAAGAAAAAACTAAAGATTGTTAATGTGATAATAAAGTGGGGCTTTATTAGCCTTTATCTGAGGGTAGGCCAGTTTAATCTACGAAAAGAAAGAGCAATGAAAATGGTTTACAAGCATCAATCATTTCCGAATCGTACAGAAACATCTTTAAACCTCCTCCTCTGTATACACACACACACACACACACACACACACACACACACACACAGACACACACAATGCTGATTTAATACAGCATGACGAAACACATTTCCTATTGCACGAGGTCACATCATGTCTGTAACATTGAGGAGATGTCTGTCCTGACAGGGCTGTAATTACCATACTGCTCTCAGCTATTTATGACTGGAAGAGATGGAGAGAAACACTGACGCTGCCCGTGTGAATGGAAATAAACTAGGAATAGGACTTATAAAGGATGAAATCCAAATGCAGAGAACTAATGCAGTGCATGAGCAGGGCTACTGCCGGAGGCAATTTTTTTAGACAATGGAGACTAGAACTGCACTCAGTCGTGCTATTTGCTCTGGGAACAGTCACGTACAGCCGTAGAAGCCGTTCGGCTTTGAGTTAAGTAAGGAATAAGACACGGCAGGGTGCTGTTTTTATGATGTTATGTTTATAAATGAATCCATGCCGGTATCACTCTGTAGTGTGATATCATTGCTACACCAAAATGGATTATTTTCCAGTAACATCACGGCTAGATGCGTGCTATTCCTTTTTTCTACTACAGTGATTTCCCGGGTATTACTACTGTATTTTAATGTTTTTTTTTTTTATTAATGAACGACATGTCATGCTTTTTAGCCGTTTATAGTTACATTTAATGTTATGGAATGTCCGCAAGACGAACTACTCACATTATCGCGGCTCTAAACACTCTTTCTCGCTCAATTCAGACAAAAATTTTTTTGTCTTGATTTTAAAAAGAAAAAACAATTGCAGCTTGTCATGTGTCCGTGTCATCTACTGATTATGACTAAGCACTGACACTGGAGACTCCTTCCAACGTAAATATACGACTGTAACGTTTCGTAAAACTGCCGTAGCGTGACGGGTGAACAAAGAAACCGTGACGTGACTGTAGATTTTTTTAGGGCGCTTCGCTCTTTCCCTTATCCTGATCCTTCAAGGTCGCTGAAGGACAGACGCTCATAAACCTCCATCTGCCGACACACACAAACACCTTGTTTTCTCTAAGAGGATAAAGAACTAACATGAGCTCATATTCACATCCACTGCGTGAAGATGTTCCTTTCCATGCAACATATCCACATATGGAACATGTATGTATTTAGATACCATAAAGACCGTCGCTCTCTCACAGCTAAAGAACAACTTGAGTCTTCAATTTGAAGCTGATTTCTAGTTCCTGAGTTATCTATCTAATCTGCATGTCTGCCTGGGGTTCCTCCGGGTTCTCCCGGGTTCTCCGGTTTCCTTCGACCTCCCAAAAACCTGCTGGTAAGAGTATTGGCGATGATTGATTGCCGCCCTGTAGATGTGATTTCAATGTGTAAATTGGTCTCCAGGGACAGGATCTGGATTTACCATGATTCTAACCAAAAAATGAAAGAATAATCTATCTACTGACTTAACTATCCATAATGTCCAGTGTGCACTGTAGCTAAATATAGCGCGAAGGGCGTCCAGACGTTCTACTCACACGACTTACTTATAAATATTTAACATACTGTGTATTTATATAACTATTGCATGTCAGCTTATATAGACTTCTTCCAACTTCCTCCATTTTATTTATTTTTATATTTTTTGCTGACACATGCTCAGAGTACGACGTATTCAAATTCCTTTGCTGACAGCTTGACATCTCTGCATATGCTAAAGTCATCATGCTCACGCTGCTCTAATCCTAATAGGGTCCAGTCTCTTCGCTCCGTCCAGGTATTACCAACTTCATTTTGATCTCCCGCATTTAGATTAAAAACCGAGCTTTAATGAATATTTTAATGGAAGTGCCATTTAATCTCACCGACTTTTCCTGGGCTTTGATGAATGAGTTATTAAAATTAGTAGATATAGCTTTTTTTATTATTATTATTATTTAAGAGAAAGTATTCAAAACTTGGGCTTTTATTAATGTGGGTTTTGGCTATAGACTGTCAGTTCTGGATCAGAGGTTATATGTGGCGGTTTATAAAGCACTGCATTTATAATGCACAGCAAGTAAGTAAGTGAATAAATAAAAAATAAATAAAAATATGTAAACGAATAAATGAATTAATGAATAAAATTACCCAAAGTTTCACACATCCAAAGAAAAATGTAACCATCTGCTAGTCCTATTTCTCAACGGGGTTTTTTTTTCTTTTGTGCAAACTTCTCCTAATTATATATATTTTTGCCACATTTATTTCATACCTTGGTTTAAAGCTGCGTTCAACAAGAGGTCAGAACTCCTAAAAGTGACCGAGACCAAAGAAATTCTCCGAATTCCTAGTCAGGAACTCGCGATGGTCTCCTCAACCACGAGGTGACATCAGATCAAAATGGCCGCTCACAGCATAAACAAAGCAGCATTTCTTACCTTTGAAATCAATCCCCATGAACTCAAAATGGACGTTTTGTGGGATTTACTATGACTATGTTCGCCTTAAGGTTATCTATAAGGTAGTGTGCTCCAAAACAGTAACAAAATTCTCATTTAGAAGCTATACGCATTCATAATACACGATCTCAGATACTACCACCGATACACATCAACGGTTTTGATTACGTCATTCTGCACTTCTCATCAGCTTTTCTGTCAATTCGAACGCTCTCTAGAATCTGAAATGTCCCGTCCCAGACGTTATAGAAATCCATGATACTTAACTGTAAGCTAAACGCTATTGGCAATTTATAAAGGCTGCTCATATTTACCATGGGTGCCAATATTACTAGACGGCTCTGTGTAGCTAAAAGCATGACTTACAGAAAATTGCAGCTTTTTTATTCAGTTAAACTCGTTTACTTATGTGGCAAATTCAATAAATTACAAACTATAAACATCATCATCAGTCATGTCTCTTTATATGTAAACAGTTCCAGGATCAGATTTGATTCATTCTTTTTTTTCTCTATCAGATATCCAATTTTATTCTGTTATTGGACTGGATCAGTGCCATCTCTAGTGTAGTTGAATGTATATATGCACATGAAGACGAGAAGTCTTTTACGTCGTGCTTAAACCTCCTGAAAAATGGGCACGTCAGGTACTCGGTGGCATAGAAATAAAAAGCGGTGCGATCATAACCGTACTGTGTGATATATGATGGGAGAAATGACAAACAATCAGCTTCTTATCTTTTAATACTCAGCCTCCCAGGTGCGCTCACACGAGGCCTGTCGCTCTGCAGCTCCGCAGCTCGTCTTATCAGGGAACGCCACGAGGGAGTGACGGAACCGACCACCAGAGTCATCCCTCCATACTCCTTCTTTCTAAAAAAGAACTGCTGTTTGTCTTGCAGCTCGAGCTCCTTCCCTTGTCTTCCATGGTGAATAATTAGTGTCACTCTCTATTCTTCCCAAAGACTGGGTCAAGGAGATACGTCGAGATACTTTATCCCAGCTGTTTTCCATGAGATAAATATATTTAAAATTTAAATGAAATATTTTTAAAAATATTTTACCAGCGCAAAACTTATGGGAGTGATAGATTTATCTGATGTATTTGTCTTCATTTACTCATTTTAATTGTTGTTTTCTGACATCACAAATATCTCAAGTTCATCTCTGACTCTCTGTGTTAAATATTCTGAATACAATATTTCTTTATGTTTCTGTATGATCTCAGGACACACCAAAGTTATAGATGATGTACCATACCGTACTGTCAACAAACTGGTGCCGTGACCCGGATGGCAATCTAACAGCTCATGCCGTTGTTTATTAACCTATTGAAGTGAAGCTTTCATCTTATCGGCCTTCTTGGATCCTCTTTCATGTGTAAATATACACCAATGTCAAGGAAGCATGCTTGTCAATTTTTATTTACCCATCTTCACACATAAGGGTTAAGTCTTGCCTTCATCGCGAGTCCAGCCTCGGCTTTGATATGGATTTTTCGCCTGGCTTTCCCCACTCTCTCTCGTTTCCTACCTTTCATAATGTATCATCTTTTGTTTTTCTCTCATGCATAAACAAAGACCTGACCAATGGAAGGGCATTCTTTATGGAACAAAGCCACCGAGCTTCATGCTCTACGTTCATGTCTGTCCGTATAGACTCACAGCACACGGAAAATCCAGGCTGCTAATTGAAGCCCGTGGCAGACCCGAGCTTGCGTCAAAAATCCGGAATTCACAGGAAAGGAAGGCTGTTACGTCGTGTAAAGACAGTTCCTCACAAATTACAGAAAATATCGCATAGTCCAAACGGCTAAACCTTGCAGGTGGAACACTTTGTTTTAAGAAGCACGTAGTATTGAGTTTTAATTCATTTCTTCTAAAGCCCAAATTAGACAATTCTAACTGGTATGCACATTATGCGTTAATCTTTATTCCTACAGGGTTCATACGCTAATTAGCATATTCATTAAGTCATCCCATATTTGCATTCTGCATAGTGTCAGCCCTTTACATCCGTTCATGTACGCTCACGTACTCTAATGCTATTCAAACAAACTGTGTTTTTGTGTTACATTCCTTTCCCAATCAGACACCGGCGCTTCAGAAAGCATCAAATGTTGCAGAAGTTGCCAAGAAACACTCCAGCTTTCACCCTCGTTTCCCACATTTAGATATTCAATTGGAATTTTCCACTGCATTTAAAACAGTAGCATCTGGGTTTCATGCAAATAGCATTACATACCGGTAGCAATGCTAAGGAAGCAGTTCTCCTCCTATTCCCCTTTTTTTTCTTTCTTTTTTTTCATATCAAGCGGTTGCACAGATTTTATTTGTCTACATAGATGTAGATTTTAGTTATATTTCCTCCTTTATTTTTTTTGTTATATTAGCTTAATTTTAGCAAGTAAAGTTTACTTCACGTGAGTAATCATGTTGAATAAATTATGCAGATTAAGTCAGAAATAAAGTGCAAAATACAGACAGAAAAATACTATAAAAAGTTCAATGTTTTTATTTATTATTATAATTTTTTTTAATCTAACGAAATCAAACTTTTGCTCCTTCATTTGAATTAAATTTGACTTAAATAAATTCAGTAAGTCCAAGTTAATCATTGTTTTGGCGATTATGTAAACATTGCTCCTTGTTCCTGTTTGGAAACCTGAAGAAAAATTGACTAAAACTCTTGATATTGTGAAACTTTTAATAATTTGGTAATTTAATAGTCCGTAAAGCCGTAAAGTCAACACAACAAGGGGAAATATTGAACAACAACACATTTAAAGCTCCATGGACAGATATGCAAATTTAATTTAAAAGCCCCACCCCTGAGTATTCAAATGGCTTGGCTACATCCTGAGGTGACACAGACTTATGCAAGTTATTTCTAATTGTCTTCAATTAATTAAAACGTGTTTATTTACTTTGAATTCTTATTATTATTTAGTTGAAGCCCAAAACATTTGAGTTGAACAGAGAAGCCAAATTTAATAATGTATTCTATGATTCTTTTTTTTCTTCTTCTTTCTTCTTCAGTTCTCCTTCAGCTTCATTCAACTGTCATTCAGTAGTAGTTTAATAAGAATCATATTTTTGGACTGTTTGTGTGCTTTTTAATACTATCACACCCCGTCTACTTGAGGAAATGAAGCTGCATCCTCCTTTAATCAAATGCACAATGGGCTTCTGGCACAATCAGTTCTACGGCAGGGGTCACTTTCAGGGCCGCTCGGGGACCTGATGGTTATCATTTTCTCATCACACTATGAGGACAACTTTTTGCAACACTGAACATCTGGGTAACTCGTGTACTAGGCTTTAGGAGGACATGTGTCCCTTAGATCCTCTATAATATGCAGAGTGCTGATATGGATGGCGGTACTGAGAAAATATAGCTAAAGTGAAAGTATAGATAATGTGTAAAAAACACTTTCAAAAACTTGATCTCTGGGATAAACTGAAGTATCTCGCAGCTATATGTAAAAACCGAGGCGAAAGAACACGTCTAGGAGAAAACTGAGGCATGAGAACACTTCTAGAGGAAAACGAAGACATAAGAATGCTTCTAGAGGAAAAGTGAGGCGTGAGAACACTTCTAGAGGAAAACGAAGGCATGAGAACGCATCTAGAGGAAAACGGAGACATGAGAATGCTTCTAGAGGAACACAGAGGCATGATAACGCTTCTAGCGGAAAACGGAGGCATGAGAACATTTCTAGAGGAAAATAGAGGCATGAGAACACTTCTAGAGGAAAACGGAGGCATGAGAACATTTCTAGAGGAAAATAGAGGCATGAGAATGCTTCTAGAGGAAAACTGAAGCATGAGAACGCTTCTAGAGGAAAACTGAAGCATGAGAACGCTTCTAGAGGAAAATAGAGGCATGAGAACGCTTCTAGAGGAAAACTGAGGCATGAGAACGCTTCTAGAGGAAAACTGAAGCATGAGAACGCTTTTAGAGGAAAACTGAAGCATGAGAATGCTTTTAGAGGAAAACTGAAGCATGAGAACGCTTCTAGAGGAAAACTGAGGCATGAGAACACATCTAGGGGAAAACAGATGCATAAGAACCCTTTTAGAGGTAAACTCAAACATGAGAACGCTTCTAGAGGAAAACTGAGGCATGAGAACACATCTAGAGGAAAAAAGACGCGTAAGAACCCTTTTAGAGGTAAACTCAAGCATGTGAATGCTTCTAGAGAACATATCTGCATATTATTAAATACTGCAGTGCATATACTGCCCTGCTATTTTCATTCAAACAGTTAACTGTCATAACTAAGCAGATGGTGTGGCCTGCCAGTTCTTCCCTGCAGGAATAGCGTTTATTTTTTGCTGCAGCTGGTCCACCGTTATAATAAATATCCTTTACACTGGCAACCTTCTTTTTCACAAACACAGCAACGATGCATGGGGGGGGAATAAAGCAGTTGCCCTTATCTCGCCTTCCCATTGCCTTTCAGCCCTCTCACAATTAATTACATTTGTCCGGGAGGGTAAATCTGCTACATTTCCCTTTTTGCTGTGTGCCTGACCTTTCCAGAATTTTGGTGAGCGCTAAGTTCCATAGGTGCCCGTGTTCACATCGTCAAAATTATGCAAACGGCGAATCATCAAGTCGCTTGTCCAGTTTGGGGTGATATAAAGATAGTCTGCATAAGAGACACATCATTCAGTTCAGAGCAGTAAGTTTCCCTGCTTTTTGTTTGTATCTCCTTTCATCTTTCTCACCTATTCAAGTCCAAAAAACAAAATATCTGCGAAACAAATACAAATAATCCTAATTCTTCTGTTCTTGACTTTTATTGCCTATAAGGAAACAGAAAAAATGAGAAGGAAAAACAAGAAAATGTCGATGAAGGACTGTTTGGGGAGACGTGGGAAGTGAGGGTCTGCTGTTCCGCAAGGAGAACTTGAGGCAAAGTGTAAAAATGTACATGTTGCTATGTTCATAGCTGTGCACCACCAGAAATCATGTCATGGTTTAGGTACTTGTTTTTGTTATTGTTTTTTTTTTTTTTTAAAAACACAACAATTTATTATTGTGCTTACGTTTTGCCCTCACTCTCCCACACAAATAGATGGAGGATAAACCCGATTCAGGGATCTGCTGCGCATCACAGGACTTTTTTGATTTAGTCTCGGACACTCGTTGGCTGTTTCTCATTGGCTGAGTTGTTCTTACTACGAGTTGCAATGGGGTTCACACTACACGATTCATCGGCAAGAAAATCAAACATGATTGTTGATATTGCAATCGTTCACAGACTGTTCAGGGGCGTGTAGATATTACTCCCAGAACCCCAAAATTACTTGCCGATGACTGGGAAACTGTGTGCACTCATCTTTAAACCAGTATTTCCTCTGATATACAAAGAACACGCAACACCTTCAAGCGTAATCCTACAGATCCTTACTAACATCGTAGATGACCCCTAAAGTGACGCATTCACACTATGCACATGTACATGTGTAATGTGTTGGGGTTTTTTTACTCCCCATATCCTCATCAGCTAGTAGGAACAGCTCCATCAAAGTAACAAGTGAACTATTCCAGTTAGTGAAGTTCCATGCAAGCATAAGCGGAGATAAAGTTCAGCGAGGAGGAGTGCTGGAACTTAAGTGATACACTTAATTGAATGAATAAAGCACACCAATGCGCTCAAGCTGCCGACAAACAAAAGCAGCCCCCAAGTTGAGCACATCACCATCCATAAACGAGGAGTAATCCAACTGTAGCACTCCATCCCAGACAATATGGTGTCCTGTCTCTCCATCTGGTGATTAATCAGCAGAGCTAATAACAGTTAACTAACCAGAAGCTCCATCTTGTCTTTCTCGTACACTTTTCCAATCTAAAAAATATCTAATAAATGGTAGACTCTAATCAGATAATATTGCTTTAGATTTTCAGACTCTTCATTTCACTAAAGTTTGGTTTTTGTTGTTTGCTAGTATTTTTATTTATTTATTTACTTACTGACTTACTTACTTATAAAGCTATGTTTCTTGATAACAGATGTTTTCCTGAATCCTTAAATTACTTTGACTCCTACATAACCTCAATCTTAAAGGGAACCCAAGGTAGTCAATCGAACCAATTAAAAAAAAAAAAAAATCTATATCATGCACTGTGCAGCCTTCCACAAGATTAGCAGAGCTTTAATGTTTGCTGTAGAATGGTAATGTCAGTGATGGATTAACCATAGGGATGATTGGGTTTTTGCCCACAAGCCTTCGAGCTGTAGCTTTTATTTGATTATGTTTAAAAATTAAAGGTTGATAGTTCTCAAGTGAACAAATTTATGCTTCTTAAATCGGTGCAAATAATGTAACTGGTGTACAATTCATTCATAAAAACACACCATGTCTTATTGGTTTTCATCTTTATTTTTATTCACACAGATAATCGCTAGTCGCTGTGTTCTCAGCTAAATATCTGTGTGAATAAAAATTCTCCCACTCCGTTGCTACGCTCCCTCCACTGGCTTCCTGTAGCTGCCTGCATTAGATCTAAAACACTGACGCTTGCCTACAAAGCCAAAAATGGACCAGCACCCATTAACCTCAAATCACTTATTACACCCTGTACTGCACCACGCTCCCTCTGATCTTCTAGCACCGCTAAACCGGTCCCACCATCTGTCAGGGTACAAGGAAGGCATGCATCAAGACTCTTCTCTGTTCTGGCACCTCCTACAGTAGGTGTAGGTCTAGATGTCTGAACAGCTGAGTCACTGGACGTCTTCAAACGACGAACGCGTCTTACCTGGGTTAAGGAGAAAAAGAACTGAACCGTTTCTCAGTGGTCCCAAGTCCTCTTTTCAGATGAAAGTAAATCTTGCTTTTCATTTGGAAATCATGGTCCCAGAGTCAGGAGGAAGAGTGGAGAGAAACAGAATCCATGTTGCTTGAAGTCCAGTGTGATTTGATTTGAGGTGCCATGTCCTTTGCTGGTGTTGGTCCACTGTGTTTTCTCAAGTCGAGAGTCAATGCAGCATCTAGCAGGAGATTTTAGAGAACTTCATGCTTCCATCTGCTGACGAGCTTTATGGAGATGCTGATTTCCTTTTCTATCAGGACTCAGCACCTGCCCACAGCGCCAAAACTACAGGTGCATGTCATAAAATTAGAATACTTTCATATATTCTAGATTCATTAAACATAAAGTGGAATACTTCAAGCCTTCTTTTTGTTTTAATCTCGATGATTATGGCTTAAAGCTCACAGAAATCAAAAATCCAGCATCTCAAAATATTAGAATAAAGAATTTATAATACAGAAATGTCAACCTTGAGAAAAGTATGTTAATTTATGCGCTGATACTCGGTCTGGGCTTTAAATCCTTTTGTATGAATTACTGCATCAGTGCGGCGTGGCATGGAGGCGATCAGCCTGTGGCACTGCTAAGGTGTTCTGGAAGTCCAGGTTGTTTTGATAGCGGTCTTCAGCTCGTCTGTATTGTTGGGTCTGGTGTGTCTCATAGATTCTCTTTGGGGTTTGGGTCAGGCGAGTCGGCTGGATAATCAAGCACGGTAATACAGGACGTAATGTGGAACCAAAATGCCGCATGTGTGACTTTTTCTGAGTTTTGATACACTGCAAGATCAGAGGACATATATTTCTTTTGAGAACTGAAAATGCCGGTCCTCTGTGTGATTCAGGATTCAGCACTCTGGCACTCAACCCATGTATCATTCATCACCAAATGTGATAGTGGAGATTTCAAACCCATGTCCTAATTTCGGCTCATGCTTCTCAGTACATCACTGCACAGAATATTCTTTTGGCTCATAGTTACACACAATACTGACCTACTGTATGGTACAGTCTAAAATGTCCTAAATTATAAATCAGGAAAATGAAACGGATGGGCGTGGTCTCTTCTGGGATGACCCCGCCCCCAGACAGAAAGCACAAGAGCTCGCTGAATGGTTTAAAGAGCGTTTTTTAAATCATTCGCCACTAGATCTCGACCTTACACTTACTGTATGGAAGATTTGGGGAGATTAAGCGAAAATCTTTTGGAAGAACGGTGTTCATCACTCACGGTAAATCCTCAAGAGAGTTGTTTAATTCATGCTGAGGCAAACTGAAGCTGTTCAGGCAGCATTAGAATCCATCAAGTAACTGCAGTGTATGACAGTAATGAGGATTGATGTAGTAAAACGTTAGGTGTCGTGCACAAAGCACCGAGAGAAACCGCACAAATTAGTAATTATAATTACAACCTTTGTTAATAAGCAAAACCCATGAGCAAAAGCTTTAAAAAAAATCATTTATAAAAAGGTTTCTTCCTGCTTTGGGTTTATCTCACTGAACATCACCGCTGACAAGAAACACACGAGCTCTTGCCAAAGCCTCAACTGTGCTAAGGAAACAAGTCTCACTAGGACAGACAAAATTTGACTGGTTGCGCCTGCAGGCTTTTCCAAGCTAGAGCAAATTCAATTTCCTAGTTGGACAAGGAGGTTGTGCTTCATTACTGCTCTTTGATGGAGAAACGCTGAGGATCCGGGGCAATATATTGGTCCTTGGAGCGTGCAGATGCTGATCTCAAAGCACTGTGGGGCTAAACAGACATTCAGAATCCGCTCACCACATTAGAAGGCAGGCTAACTGAGGATCATAAAGACGACTAACTAAGTGGAGCCCAGATTTTTGAAACCACATCAACTCATAGCACATAATTCTGTCAGCTATATACAGTACTGTAGATTTGTCTGACGTTAGCCTGCTTTTCTGTTCTGCATATAAGCTGAGAACAAATTTCTGTCTGTTACTGAAGTGTCTCTAATTATCCAGAAATCTAAAACAGGATATAAAATGTTTCACTGGACTATGCGGAGCAGATAGTATAACCAGACGCGATAGACAATTCCTACACCGAAGTTGATTGTTTTCCTTGACAAGCGTGTCATGAAGTGTTTTAATCCTCTTATACCGCAGAAATTTGCCATTACAGCTTTAAACTTGTTTAAATAAAGCATTTTGTCATACATTTGACTTGAAACAACTCTAAGACACTTACGTTATAGCGACTGTAAACAATTCCCTCGCCAACCTGTTTTGAAGTTAATAAGAAAAAAAAAAAGAAGAAAAAAAAAACATGCACTGCTACCAAGAAAGTTCCTCTGAATGTTACAAAGCACTAACACTGGAGACTCCTTCCTTCCAGAAAATTGCAAATAAACACCTCTTCCTTACAGAAAGCTTCACATTTTTTTCCATTTATATGGAGCGTCTGCCGTTTAAGTCCCCACATAAGTTGAAGAAACGATATGAATGAGGGCGTCAATTTAACATGGTTATTATTTCCATGGAGTTAGTAGGACGCTCCAAGGACGCTTCAGCATGTGGATTCACGTGGGCTGGGAATCAAACCATCGACCCTGGGATTAGCAGACAACCTGCGTAGCACACCTGAGCCACAGCTTTTTGAAGGCAAAAAGTTGAAGTTAGTGGAGAACAATGCGTGTCAGAAGCTGCATGTTTGCCTTGCATTTATCTAAAACGCCAAACTTTTTATTTATTTTATTTATTTATTTTATTATTTTTACATCATTCTGTTCTTTTATCCAAGGGGTACTGATCAATAACCCTGTGCTGGATAGCTGACAGAAAATTGATGAGTCATCTTGAATGAATGTCTATAGCTTCAGCATGAGAAGCACAAACATCCAGTGCTAGTTTGATTGGTTTTTTTTGTTTGTTTGTTTGTTTGTTTTGTTTTTACATAAACATTGGGAAAGTGATTGAACGCAAAGAGTGCAACAAAGAGTCCAAACTTCTGACTGTTTCTGATAACTGCGTATCGAGTCGCTGAGGTTTGTGGTGTGTCTGAACTTTCTCTGTTACAAATGAATGTAATTGATCAAAAGATGTAAAAAGTCTTCTTCTTCTTCTTTTTTATTCGCATAGGTCCTCCTGAGTAAAGCACGGTGTCCTGCCAATGTGAGGCCATGGAGGAACCATCATCAGGACACGTTCTTCCAAAAATAGGTTTCTGCACATATCTGGGGAAATTGAATCACTGAAAAAATGTTTTTTTTTGTTTGTTTTTTTGTTATGCTCCACTCCCAGCAGTCTGCTTTACTGAGGTGTATGATGAAGTGAGTGGCACTTTGCTATTGCGGAGTTTCGAGTGGTTGTCATCATACTTCTCTTCAGCTTCCCCAAGTTGAGTACACACTCCTCCAGCGATTCAGTGCATACTAGATTATGACACAGGAGAGCGGATTTGCCATCTGTCCCAGTTGTTCCTGTCCTGTCTTGGTTCTGCTAAAAATCCCGTTTCCTACTGCTGCTATAACCGTGTTTTTATTTACTTAATTTCTTTATTTGGAGACATTTTTCTGGTGATGTATCATGCTGCATTTCTTCTAATGTCTTGTTGGTAACATTCTGAAAAACCAAAGGTAAAAACACAACTGTGAATTAACTGTTTACCGCTAAAACAATCCGTAGGTTTGCCTCACCTTGTCGTCTATACATAAATGTCTTCGGAATATGACTGGCTTTGTTCTTGTAGCGAGAATTACGTGGTGATTGTTGATACATTAAAGGAGCAATTTGTATTGGTGTATTTTGTGTTTTAAGCGCCCTCTAATGCCTGCAAGGTTAATTTCAGTTTCTGCCTGTGTTGCATTTCAATGAAGAATCTAACCAGCTTGGGGTGGAGCTAATTTCTGGTCCAGAAAAATCTAAGCTTTGAAAAATAAATAAATAAATAAATCTAGTGGAATCTATTGCATGGTAATATTACAAATCAGTTTTTCAAATATATCTTATATAACACATCACTGGTCAGAAGGATGGTGTTGATTAATTTTCTATTTTTCAAATTACACGTTTATTATTGTTATTATTATTATTGTTATTATTGTTATTATTATTATTATTATTATTGTTCTTGATGCTAAAAGATGCTAGCATGATGCTAAAACATGGTAAAACATGCTAGCATAGTGCTTAAACATGCTAGCAACATGCTAAAACATGCTAGTTTTGTGATTAAACATGCTAGCAACCTATTTGTCTGGCTCACAAAAGAATTGGCGCCCTATACTGGCGGCTCTCGAAAGTATTGGCACCTGATCCGAATTTTGCCACTGCAAGCACCACTCACATTTTCTTCAGGAAGTGTATCGGTCTAGTTATTATTATTATTATTGCCCTTGTTCTAATATCCTGCCATGTCTCTAGTAACAATTCATTCACAGTAACTTAAAAAAATATGTATTGTTTGATAAAGAAAAAATATACAATCGTGAATATGCTGAAGATTTCTGTAAGGAGATGTTTACTTAACATTTACAAAAGGAGTCTCCAGTATCAGCGCTTTGTTTCTCTATAACATGACAACCTACGTTTTTAAAAACAATATATATTATTAACTTTAAGAGTGAGAAAAATAGAGAGGCTGTTATAATATATTAGAAGTGCTAACAGTAAGTGATCAATGAAGCTATGAACGTCGTTCATTAATAAATTTAAAAAAGTTGTTTTTTTTAAAAATCCATTTCTAATTATTTATTGTACATACGAGCAATAAAACACTTCGGTACATGCTGTCGTAAGAACAAACTCCACTTGGTGGTGGTAAGAGTAACTGAGTTTCATGTTAGACTACATCATTGCACCATTGTGTCATTGATTATTTAATTCCTGCATTCTTTAGTATAAACACAGAAACACTTTTAAACAGTGCAAACATCTTTTATTTGATTTGTAAATGACAGACCTGACCATCTACTGTTCTCAGTGCAGTGATGCGGCATATTAGAGGAGTGCTTTGGGACAAAAACACCTGACGGCGCTTGATGTTTTACTTTTATTGAAAGCTTGAGCAGGCAGACATGAATCAAGACATTATTCAATAACATGGAATTTGGTAGGCATTAATAAATCATAATGTAATGAGGGAGTTTCTATTATGTCATTCAGGTCTGGGCTGGGAATTTTCATTTAAAGCAGACTTTGGAACATCATCCTTGAGTTGATCTAATCAGTGTGTTTGGTTTACTGCACCAGGAGACACTCAATACTCAATAAGACATAATCCACTCCAGTAATTCAGTGTCTCAAACATCCAAAAACATCAAACAAATATCACACAATGTTTGTTTTTCAAATGAGCCCTAGAATGGGGGCGGGGTCATCATAGAAGAGAACACAACTCTCCAGTTTGGGTGAGTGTGCTCAGCTGCCTCAAGGTTTCACATATTGAGATGCTTTTCTGCTTACCATGGTTGTAAAGAGTGGTTGTTTGAGATACGGCAGCGTTCCTATCAACTCAACCCAATCTGGCTGTTCTCTGTCTTGCCACTTTTTTGTTGTTGCTCGATTCTGTGTAGAGACTGCTGCACAACGCCTAAGTCGCATCTGAATGATCTTATGCGTTGTGCATTGCTCTGCTGCAACTTCATTGGCAGAATGTATAAGGTACAGGTGATTGTATTTAGTGTATATAGGCATATAAGATTAAATATCGTGATTGATATCAATTGATCTGTTACTTGTGTGGATTGAGAAGATAAACGCCTTTAACAGCATTTATAAACAGTGTTTAAGTAATTAGCAGACAGGAGTTAGTCAACAAGGTCTCTGATAGAATAGCCTGTACTCGATGAAGATGGGATTTTTACACAGTTTGTATTAACAGTGTTCCTTAAACGTGCTTCGAGCATTTCTCAATATTACATACTCTGTAATCTGAAAATATCTTGAATACGAGAAAACGTTTCAAGTATTTATCATTATGATGGAATGGAAGATTATTTCGCCTATTCCTAGACATTCCAAGCATCAAATTGGCCCTCTTGCACGATTAACCACAGAGTACTGAAGCACTTAGGCATCCCATGATTTCCCTGAGTCATTCTCTCTGCCAATAAAGTGTCTGAAAGTTTGGCTTCTAAACCCACTTTAACAGTGCACCTTTGGAATGTACAAGCCTCACACACCAGTCTTCGACCCCCCCCCGAACGCCTGCCTGACACTTTCTGCTCTGTCCCCGTGATTTCAATCTAGTACTATAAGCTCAATGCCAACTCACAGCTCCAGGGTTTGGGGGTCATTCCTGAGCTGAGTTTGTGCAACATTTCACATGTTCTCTCCATGTTTCCTCCAGGTTCTCCGGTTCCTGCTCACATTCCCTAGCATAGGCAGATTAGCTGGAATAAATTGCCCCTAGATGTGAATAAGCAAGTGAATATGTCTGGGCGGAAACATTGTAATGGACTGGCATTCCATCGGGGATAAATTCTCCTGACTCGGGCGCAGTGTTCCCGAGATTGGCTCCGGATCCGCCGTGACTCTGTTAATGCGGTTACTGAAGATGGATGAATGAAGATGCTGCCTATACTGTATATGTGAGAGTATAAGTGTATGTGTGAGTGTTGAGTTAGAGCTTAAACCCTGAAGTCCTCATAGTGACATGCACCTAGTGTGATTCCACCTCAGAGTTACTTGTGACATAAATTTCCATAATGGCTTGTGATGGCATCGAGGAGGTGGTACTCCGATGAGAGCAGACAGCACAAGTTAACAGTTCCTGTACTGATATAAATGGAGCTGCCAGAATCTGGGAAACCAAGATGCAGGCCTAATAGTTTATCCTGAAAAGCCCTGCATCCAAGCAAATGTGGATGAGAAAAACCCATGGCTCTTATTTCACACAGTATAAAGTGATTTATTATTTATTTATTATTTAATTAAAACTAGCATTCTGATTTTAATAGACAGCTGAGGAATTTAACTAAAGTTTCGAAAGAACAAGTCACAAAAAAATGGACCTGGATGATGACAACAGATTCCTTTTTAAACGTAACAGTTAACGATTAGTTTTCTGGCTATGAATAAGACAATCTAAATGCATGGCGCTTTTCATAGTGGATTAGCTTCATTGTAACAATTTCGCCTAGCACTGAGCCGTGTTAGTCAGGCTATGTTAAAGTTGTGGTAAAGGACTTTGTGTACAACGTAGCTCTGTAATACTTCGCTAAATATGGTTTTCAGCGATAGATCATATAAATAATATTTGTATTGTCTTTTTAATTTTTTTCTTATACCTAATGATTGGCACGAATGCACGAACGAAACCTCACAAAGCCGAAGACATTGAGAAAAGGATTCGATCTTGACTCGGTCTCGACCCACTTAAGACTCGGTCTTGATTTGATCTTGGATAATCTTGGACTTGACAATGGTGGTCTTGTCTATAGCCCTAGTAATTGGTAGTCATGTGACCTGTTTGTATGGTCGGTTTAGTAAATAAACAAGTATTTGGATTCTACTAAAAAGTCTGATTGACTGCTTGCTTATGTCCTCCCTGGATCTTATTGAGGCAGAGGAGAAGTCTTACAAATCTTGCTGGACTTTCACCTGAAACACAATCAACCAATCAAGTGTTGACTTCAACCGGTTGAGTTCATAATTGTCCGAAATATATAAAA
>JAOUWY010000035.1:21968113-21993257 GCA_025728095.1 Prietella phreatophila
ATCTTACCCATCACCCGCAGGGCCTACGCACACACACACACACACACACACACTGCACTGATACTACAGGTCACACACACACACACACACACACACTGCACTGATACTACAGGTCACACACACACACACACACACACATACACACACACACACACACACACACACACACACACAGCCATCAAGCCCACAATGTAGCCTCATCTCTCTGCTACCCCCTAGGGCCTTCTCAGTCTAATGGAATGTAGTCTGCTCTCAGATCCGCACACTCGCAGAACAATTACACCGACAGATTCATTTAAGTCCGATCAGCAGGACTCTGCCTGTGGACAGAAGGCGTTTACTGACACCCCAGAAGACAAGAAGACAGCCTGTTCTCTCTTTACTTTCATCCTAACTGTATCCCACCTCCCGCAGGAAATGACGATTTCACTCACAAACAATAAACACACACATACAGTATACAGGGTGGGCATCGATGCTAAACCGAACCGCGTCCCCTACCAGATTTGCATTGCTAACATTTTACGGCACCATTCGATTCGGTGCACGTGTGTCAGCAACTTGACGTTACGAAACATTTATAATGCCACGAAGAATGCAATATATAGTTTTATGACAAAGAATAACGTTAAAAGTTCTGCTACTGTGAATAAATAGGATGGAGTACAATATGGTGGTCCAAATGACCTCAATTAAAGGAATTTTTGTCTAGTCCCTACTTAATACCAAACATTATTTCCAATTTTGTATTTTCTAAATTGGCTGGACTTCAATATTTTTGCTATCGTACTAAAAATACTTAATTAAGCTATCCATTTTCCATAAACAAATTCGTTTAGCCCGAGTTAATCCATTTAAAAATAAATCTACATTCTAATGAGTGCCTCAATTCATTCGACCGGCTATCCTGAGCTCACGAGTACAAATCCTCACAATACCACATCCGTCTGTCCTTCTGTTCTGGAGCAAAATGGACGTGGACGTGCTCTCTGGGTGGGAGGGGCTTACTCTTTCTCTCCTGTCAATCGCAGTAACACTAGCCAATCATAGGCGTCTCTGAGCTGATGTATGCGGAAGAGGGTAGATAGCGCTTTCCTCAGAGTATATTACGCCGCCCTGTGACACAGGGCGTTTTTGATTAAACAAACAAAAAAAACGTCACGCAGCTTCATGTGTCTCAGACGAAACACTAAACAACTAAAATGTCCTTGAAGTCCCTACGCCATTAAGATGGATGTTAGTTAACACCATTTTGTGTGTTTGCTACTTCCACACAAAAATAAATAAATAAATAATCTTAACCCTGTTTTAAAATCACATGGGTTAAAAAGCATCACAATCCCGGAATCGCAGCACACCGCGCTGTCAGTTACGCCATTCGCAGGCTTTGTGAAGATTTCTCTTCTTGGCAGGTTGGATTTGATTTCTTCCACCCTTTTTTTGTGCTCCATGTATTTAGAACAAACAAACAAATCCCCTAAGCCCAAAGACGGTGCACACAAAGAGTCAGCAAGGGAGTCGGACAGAAATCCCGTTTCAGTGAGATACAGCTCTGGCTGTAGCTGTCAACCTCCTGTAACGAACACTGGCAAAAGGAAATAGTATTTCACCCCTTTAGCACCCATACAACAGGAAAGGAACATAGTACCAAGAGTGAGGAGAGTAAATCTGGGCCTGCAATGGATTCTGGGAGTTTAAAGGTAGATGCTTTCTAACGTGGTTCTCATGAACCTGCTGCTCAACACGTCTTCATGCTTTCTTTGATGGTTTGTCAAACATCCTAATCTTCTCAATTTAATTTGAAGACCTTGTCGAATGCCTACTTTTTTATTTTTGACATTTACGGCATTTTGCCAGATGCCCTTATCCAGAGCGACTTGCATTTATCTCATTTAACATTTAACCCATTTAACATTGAGCAACTGATGGTTGAGAGTCAAATCAAATTCATATCCTTTCACGCGCAGCAGATCCCTGAATCCAGTCAATCATTGATTTGTGTGGGAGAGTGAGGGCAAAATGTAAACACAATAATATCGCTTCTACAAGAAATGATTTGGAGATACTAGAGATCCAGATCCTTTCTGCCTCTGGGGCCATGCAGACTTCTTATGGATCAATAATGAACTTTTTCAGACTGTCTGTTGTTACCCAGATGAGGATGGGTCGTATGGAGTTTTTCCTTGCCACCGGCTTGCTCAGTTCGGATAATTCACACCTTTATTACCTGTATACCATGTTGCTATTTCTGTAAAGCTGCTTTGAGACAATGTCTATTGTAAAAAACGCTATACAAATAAATTTGAATGTAAATGGTTGGTAGGACCAGAACGACATTATTCCAGGAGAGCGTTCTTTCCACTATACCTCCAGTTTTCTTGGCAGAACAGGTAAGCCTCTCTGGCTGCACTCCTTCACATCCTGTAGTTCTCATATTTCGACAAAATTAGCACAGGACGATGTGATAGACAGCTTTTGCATTTATTTTTTGTGAGAAAGTGGGATTGCTAACAACTATCTTTCATATGGGTGTTTTGCAGTAAATAAAGAGTATTTCCCTGACTCACGTTAAACTGTGGATATATTTCCCTTTGTATTAGCAAGAGCCCGACATAGCTGCAAGCTTTAGCTGCTATCTACAGTAGCACCCAGCTTGCTATCCGATCGAAAAATACAATAGAATAATAAAGAACGATGACGCTGTGTGAAATATTGTACACTTATTAAGCAGTCTTGTTTCATTGCTTGGGGGAAATGAGTTGTGTAGTTGCTTAAGAGGCTACACTGGACAGATAAGCCGGACAGTAGTAAAGCAGGAGATTCTGTATTTAAGCCTGGTCAAGGAGTTACGTGTACAATCCGATCTGTTTGCTGATCTGTCAATGCGGCCTCTGAAAGTTAGCTGATTATGGATGAAAACATTTTATCTCCACACACCGTTGAAGCATTTCTAATGTTTCCTAATTGTTCCCTTTTTTCTTCTTCTTCTTCTTCTTGTTATTGGATTTTAATTTATGGCTCAACAAATTGAACAGGACTCAGCAAAGTCCAATTAGATTAGATTGACATTCCGAGCACAACGGTTAGGGCATTTTCCTTTTTTTTTAAAATCAGATCACACTCAGAGAGTGAATGCTATAACACTATCCCAACAGCATTTCTCCGGCCTGAAGATCGAGCGGCTACATCATAATCGTCCAGTTATTATTCCAGTCCTGCCAAAACTCCATAAAACATTGATGGGCACAGACAAGAGCGATAAAGGCGGAGGAAGAGGCATTTTATTACACGTGTTGGATTGTCATGTGTTTTATTCTGTTCGAACGCTTAGTCATCAGTTTTTTTTATTTTACGATCGGTCCTTCAGCCCGATCACGACACTGCTTTATTGTAACATGGGGATTTGGATCGGAGAAAGCGTTACGATCAGGGATTAGAGACGTTATAGGGAACAAAGTTTTTCACTGGATGGAATCGCTGGCGAGAGCAAACTCGCACGGAAATTGTTCCAGAAGCGCTTAACGGGTTAATAACCTAGTTATTTTTCCGTTTCAGTACGATTTCAAACTAAACAGCGCTGAACTCCTGTCCGGAATTCTTCACTCCCCTGCACGCCTAGCTACAAGATGATATGACATCACACAGCCTCTTGAAAACCCGCCCACTCGTTCATACCAGCCATTTTGTTTTTTCTGCCTGTTAATTCCTTTCTGTCAGGATCAGAAGGTGATGATCTGGAACGCTGGAGCAGGAATGTAAAACTATCATTACTGTTTAAAATGAACCAAAATGAAAAAGAAATCATTTTGTAATCCCTGGGTAGAATATAAATAGATTAAAAAGTGGATTTGTTGGAAGGCGTCAGCATCCCTTTTGCGAAGATGTGAGCACGAATACAAATGAAATTGATGGAATAGATCTTTTAATGATTTGTAAACTTCATGTATACTTTCCATTAGCACAAGTGTGTGTGAGGACGTGTGAGAGAGAGTGACACTGAGAGAAAGTGAGAGAGATGTCATGTGGTGCAGAAAGCCCCTAGAGGGTACAGTGAGAGGTTCCACACTGAATTATGTTGTCTCGTTTGGGAATTGATGCTCGGTTTTTATCCTTGATGTGCTTTTACAGCTCCCTGACCGCCTCTTTTTGTTTTCTTGGCTTCTGGCCTGGACCGGTTTGATTTCTCTTCATCATCATCCCTGTCCTTCAGAACAGTTCTGTCCTCACCTGTCCCGTTCTCTATCCTTCACTTTCTCCCATCTTCCTCCACCCCCCACCCGCACCCCCTCTGTCCTGAAGGTCCTTCTTTGCGAGAAAGTTGAAGGTTATCATTTCGGATTTGGGGAAATATTTTAGTCGAACTTACGAGTGAATATATCTGGACGCTACCGCGGAGACGTGTTTAGAAAACGTCACAAATTTAGCTTAAAAAAAGTTGTGACGTAACAGGGTCGTAGTCGGATGCAGATGCAGATCAATACTATATTGACATAAATGCCAAAATGCAAAACAAACATGGCTTTAAGCAATCTCATTCGTGGCATAAACACTCTCTATAAACATTACCACTGATAGCACTTCTAGGAATGAACAAACACAACCAATAACGCGCCCCGTGCTCTGAAACCCCGGCGTCTAAATAGCCAACATAATCAAAAATAATATTTGGGAGCAGTGCAACATCCTCAGCTGAGCAGGACTGCTGAGCGACAGCCCCAGCTGGACGTGGAGGCTGGGCGACGACCTCAGCTGAGCAGGGAGGCTGGGTGACATCCCCTGCTGGACGTGGAGGCTGAGTGACGTCCTCAGCTGGAAGGGACAGCAAGACATTTTCCTTGGCTGACAGGAGCTCCATCACTGAGACCTCCCCATAGGCCTCAGGCTGGAGCCCTGCTGTCCTCGTTGCCCCCCCAAAAGTGTCTGGGCTAGCCTCAGGCCTAAACATAACTGGGTTTTTCCAAACAGCTGGCTGGGACGAGACGTCAGGGACTTGAGACAGGACCTGCGCTTGGTCTGCTGAGACTTGTGACCTGACTTGGTCATCGTGGACTTGGGATTGGGTCTGGATTTGGACGTCGTGGACTTGGGACTGAGTCTGGACTTGGACGTCGTAGAGTTGGGACTGAGTCTGGACTTGGACGTTGTAGACTTGGGACCGAGTCTGAACTTAGACGTCGTGGGCTTGGGACCTCAATTTGACAGAGCCTTCTAGCTCCTGCAGTTTGGCAGTCAGATCCTTATTCTGTCTCTCCAGCTGCTGCCGAGCAGTCTCACTCCTCTGATCCTTGCTGAGCTCACCTGCCAGCTCAGTGCTCAGCGTGTCCACTTGTGCATTTGCCTTCTTCAATCGGTCATTAACGAGTTCAGTGTTGCCCAGTTCCTCATCAAGTTCATCCTCCAGCTGTGAAATAAGAGCTGAGTGGAACTCTCTTCACTGGATGAGCGGTGAGAGTCTTGTCCATCTCTTCTTGACGTCTCACCTGCTCATAGTGCATGTGGAATGGCAGCTTAGCATGACCCTCCCACAATTTATCCAGATTATAGTCCTGCCCCTTTTCTCTGAATTCCTCCAGAAACAACTTCAAAAACTGCCCAATTTCCTCCAGCACCCAGGGTCTTGCGGCCGCTATTCGCTGTGCCCATGTGCGAGCTGGGCCAAAAAAGCGAGACATGACAAACCGTATGAATTGCCCTTCGGTTGGCTTCGGGTTGTGTAGGCTGGAGAAATGGCACTGACAGTCCACCACAAAATAATCCGGGTATCCAAAAAAGCCATCATACCGGTCAGGCATGTCCTCATCAGTCTATTGTGCAAAGCTCATGGAACAACACGAAAAAAAAATGAAGGCTGGATATCAGCTGAGGAATTTTCTCCGTTGGAAGCCAAACTGTTTAAAAAGTTTAAAAAGCCCTTGCAAAAAACCAAGATGATGTAATCCCAACGTAATATTAACAACAAAAATAACCTATTACCTCAACTAAACTAGCTAATACGTGTCACTGAGTTTCCCAGAAGCTCCACAGCACAAAGATGTTCATTAAATTGTAAAGCGAGCATCACACTGAACTCTCTCTCTCTCTCTCTCTCTCTCTCTCTCTCTCTCTCTCTCTCTCTCTCTCTCTCGGGGAAACTTGGGTTAAAAGAACAACTGTAATAGAAGAAGCACCATTACATCATCTATCAAAGACCTCACGTTTCTGGAATGAAGGCATATTTATGGTCACGTTTTCTTTACGGTGCTCATTAATTTTGCCATAATCATGTGACCTCACCTTTCCCAGCATTAAACTCATCCATGTTGAACAATCTTTACTTAAAGTACATTTTTTTTACAAAACGTAGAGTTAACCATTCCTGAAATAGGCAGTTCAATTTGCCATGGTTTTAATGAGCGGACCACACACGCACGATTGCTTTGCGAGCTCCATGAAGACATGGCATGTGAATGTTGGAAGAACGTAGAAGAACTCGAGCGCCCTGCACAGAGCTCTGACCTCAACCTCACTGACAACTTTTAGGATGAACTGGAACTGGAGCCTCCTCACATCAACATCCCAACATCAGCGCCTGACACCAACCTTGCTAACGCTGTTGTAGCTGAATGAACACGAATCCCCAAAGCCACACCCCAAAAATCTAGTGCAAAGCCTTCCTGGGAGAGTGGAGTTTAATATGACAGGAAAGGTGGAATAAATCTGGACTGGGACGTTCAACAAGAACATATAAGCATGATGTTCAGGTGTCCACAAACTTATGGCCATGTACAGTATATATGTAGATACTTCATATTTCTTTAACAGAATAACAAACATCTTCACTTCCCATATTTAATAAAAACACCAGCTGCTGTTGTGGACCTTGAAGGTAAAAAACAAACAAACAACAACAACAAAATTTCAACTATATAACGTAGTTCAGGTGTTCACCGGAACGATTATTCCTCTCCTGTCCCCAGTCTCCATGTAATTAAACTCTGCCTCATCTCCTCCCTCGACTTTGTTTTCGAGGCTGTCACATCCATCTTTCACCCCCTGACAGAAGAGTAAATGAATAAAAACAAAGTAAAGCATGATGCAGAGAAAGGAGAGAGGGGGAGGTGGAGAAGGTGGTGGTGGAGGAAGAGTAGGAGGAGGAGGAGAGGGGGATTTGAGGAAGATAACAGGAGGACATTGTTATGGAAAATGATGAACCAGACATTCAGGACCTGGAGAAGCATCATGGTGTGAGGGTTCATTGTCGGAAGCCCCCCTTTTTTTTTTCTTTTTTACATTTATTGACGGCACTTTTTTGCCTCTCGTTTATTTAATTGAAATTTATTCGTTCTGGAAGGAAGGAAAAAGGATACAGTAGTTTGTCGAAAGCTGACGGATTAGATGTTAGAGAAGATTCGGGAAGAACGAATACTGTCAGGGAAATGTCAGGTGCACCTTTGAAAATAGGCAAAACACGTCCATTACCAAACAGAATAAGGACGAGATTTTGCAGTACCTTAAATAATCCCAAATACTTGTGCAGTTGTGCATAAACTCTTAGAAAAAAAGTGTTTATTTTCCTTTGCTGTGTGTGTGTGTGGTGAGGGTTAAAAGTTAACGACGGTACACATAGTGCTTACACCACCAGGTATGACGTCTTATACCGAATTCTTATTTCTATTCATGACGCCCATGTTCCATCTGAACGAACGGTTTGGATGCCCTCATTCTAAAGTGTTCATCTAATTCATATTCATAATGCTCTTATGAAGCACCATACTTACCTTTTGTTACGAATATGCTAATAACATGCAAAATAAAACAGTAATGCAACTTCTCGATCGTTTAGTAAAGTACGTGTCTTAGTCCTGGTTATAAGATGTTTATGCCTGGTCATGACTCTCTATACAATGACGTCGTTATGAAAACGTTTCTCTGACGCTTAAGTAAACCTGGTGACTTATTCCTGGTTATAAGATGTTTATGAATATACCAATATGACAATGCATGCCAAGACCCTATAATGACAGTTCTGTGTTTTTCTCTAAACCTTGGGTATGTTATCTGTGCTTATAAGGTATTTATGAATACATACTACCACGTTATGACACTGTAATGATGTGGTTATGAATATTTTCATCTGACCATTAAATAAACTGGGTGACTTATTTCTGCTTGAGGTTTCTATTAATACATACAAGCATGTTATTACTCTCTTATGACATATTGTTATGAATATTTTCCCTGACTCTTAAGTAAAGCAGGTTCTTATTTCTGCTTATAGATTGTTTATGAAGCTGTCCAACCCTGTCATGATGGCGTAATGATGTGGTTATGTATGTTTTCTTATTTCTGCTCAGAAGATATTTATGAACGCATACGCAATGTCATGACGCGGTAATGATCAGGTTATGAATATTTTCCCTGACTATTAAGGAAAGTGCGTTTTTATAAAGTGTTCATGAAGCTGTCCAACCCTGTCATGATGTCGTAATGACGTGGTTATGAATGTTTTTATTTTATTTCTGCTCATAAGATGTTTAGGAATACGTCCGACCCTACCGTGACATCATAATGACGTGGTTATGTATATTTTTATATAACTGTGATATACATATACAAAGAGCTACACGGTGGTTCTAACGTTCTAACGTAACGTCAACCTGATGTCAGCTTGACATGACGTAACTGACAAAAGCTGTCCTGTTGGAATTAGCCGTTGTAAATGTTCTTGAGGTTTATGTCAGTTGTCAGGAAGATCGCATGCGAATGTTTTCCAGCTCTAGGAAGGAGAATGGTCACAGAATTTATTCTCTTGTTATTCGAGAGAGTCGAGATGTGTGCATGATTTCCTTGCCTTAACATTGTTCTCCTCTTGACACGAAAGGGTTTCACTGAGTCAGATTCACATTACATAAGCACTGGATTGAGACTTCAGCATGTAAATATTGCTGAATCAGAAGAAAGCCTCATGACCTTGGTGTATTAATATCAAGGGTGTTTATAGGGAAGAACCAATGCATTTCGCTTATAAATGCCAATATTTATACTTTTAAAAAAATGTAATCTCATTACCATGACCAAAATAAATTAATGAATTTCGAAAAGTTCGTACTGCTGTGGAACCGTTTGTTTGACTAGTTCGCTAGAGAGGGATAACAGGAGATTCACCTTCATTGTTTATCCACAGTATGAAAAAACGATTCAAACACAACTTCAGTGTGTGTTTTGAATATTTTCAGCACTTAACCACGTCCAGGTTTGCATAAATGATCGATTATGTCATTAACCAGGGTTGCCAGGTTTGACCAAAAGCCTGTGCAAAAGCCTTAGGCACCCTACATATTTTTTAGTACATTCTTTGTTATAGATTTCTATTTGATAAGTCCTACATTATCTTATTGATTCAGTACAAAAACAGGTTCGATTTTAGATCCAGACGTTAGCTTTGCAGCACAAAATGAAATGTTATTAAAAATTTTGTAGGTCAGTAAAGAAAGCAGCATATTACGTAAAAGAGACTTTACACACACAAAAAACATAATGAAGGCTGTAGGGTTTTTTCTGCACAAATAAGAAGCGAGTGCGACGGTCAAAGTCTCCCGAAAAAACGGTGGCTGGTTCTGCAAGATGCTCCGTAACACTTACAGCTCCTTATTTTATAAAACTGCACACATTGTACCCGAGACTAAGTAAAAGGTCCTCACACTAAATACTGACTTTGCTCTATTAATTACTGCTCTTTATAGTGTTTTTTTTCCAATATAGAAACATTTAATTTTGACGGCATGTTTATTTCTTTGCAATACTGTACGTCATGAAAAAACTAGCCTGAAAACTATCCCCCCCCAAAAAATTTGCGCATTGGAAAAGCAGGATCCTTTTTTTCCCAGTCAGAAACAAAGTCAACATGGTCCATATGCATTTCTGTTCGGTTATGGTGTGGAAAACAAAAAACATCAGGTGACGTCAGTTCTTACAGATGCTGCGATGGCCTTGGGACTGCAATTACCACATGCATTTTACACTCAGGTCTCCTTTAGTGAACAGTGGACTAGTTCAGCAAAATGTTAAAACCATAATGACCTTTCTTTTACTTACACACTTTCCAACGTTACCCAGATGAGGACAGGTTCCCTTCTGAGTCCAGTTCTTCTCAAGGTTCCTCCCTCATATCATCTCAGGGAGTTTTTCCTCACCACCGTCACCACTGGCTCGATCAATAGGGATAAATTCACACACTTAAAATCTCTATCCTGTGTTTTTATATGTTTCTGTAAAGCTGCTTTGAGACAACGTCCGTTCTTAAACGTGCCATACGAATGAAACTGAATTGAATTCAATTGCTGCCTTGTTGATGAGAGAGCTCAGAGGAGAGTCTCAGAGGAGACTGGTTTGAGCTCACAGGAAGGCTAAGGTAACTCAAATTCGTAACAACACATTGTATCTTGAAGCAGATGAACTACAGAAGACAAGAAAACGAACATTTGTGGAAAACATATTTACTCATATTTACTCATTAAACGGATCTCGTTTCAATAGCATTTGCTTCGGTGATCTTGTTTGGGAAATATCTGAGAGCAAATGACAGATCTTTTTTGTTTTCTCCGCGTTTAGAAAAGCCATATGCTTCTTATGCGTGCTCACAGCTGTTGATGACAAATTGCACAAAGATCTAATTGGCGAGCGACGAAATACGAGGTCCGGCGCAAGGCGAATTCTCTTGTAATTACAGTACACAGAGGAGCACTTAAAGCAATTCTAACATGCTCAATATCACTGTACAGGTATGAATATATCCTTCTCGGGAGAACACAATGCAGAACATCGAGCTCTTTAATAAGTTTTCATTGCTCGGGTGTTTATATCATGTGAGAACAATATTCCACGTGGTTGTACAGACGACAGCGGCCTAGCAACAAAAGGTAGCCGGCTTCATCATTGGTTTTTATGATTTCATAAAAATTGTATATTCTCCAAGCCTTTTTATTCATTTATTTATTTTTATGCACACTGTGAGAGAGCAGTCTTAAAGGAAAACTTTGAAATGTTTGTGATGTTCCTAGCAATCCTGGTGTTAATGTGATCGTCGGTGCTGCATTTCCGTTATTTCGGTGAGAAGTTAGAGGTCGTGTGCCGTGCTGATGTCACAGGGTTATCGCGAGTGCAGGTGTAATGATGTTTAATAGAAGAAAAAACTTCAGCCATTGCAAATTCGCCCTCTTCGTGTTTTGTTTAGATTTCTCTCGTTTTCATTTCCATTGGCGTCAAAGTTGTTTGTCTCTCTATCGCTTTCTTGCGATGTTCAACATCACATTAATGAAAAAATCCAGTGAACTCAGAGACACGTAGCGTAGAATTTGGAGGTAATGCAGCTACGAGTTACAGCACAGACTCGGCTCGGATAGTTAGCAAAGTACCAGACAACAGGATAAAGCACGATGGAGTTGACTAGCTTGAAAATTGAAGCTTCAGAAGCCGATCTGTGTGAGCAGATGAGGAAGTGAGAGAACTTGAAAGAGTACAGCTGCACTGCATCGGTCTGTTTAGGTGGAAATTCCCACTGGCGCCATTATAATATGAGCAGGCTGTCGAATGGCATTGTGGGTAATGTAGGAAGCTGTTAACCACAGTACAAACAGACTGACCTGTCGACGAAATAAAAGTGGCAGCAGAATTTCATTCCAAAATAAATCTTGCATGCTGTTGATCACGTCAGTTCCAGAAATTAACATTCAGGTCACTCGAGGCGGAATTTTCCCTTTGATCTTCAGATATGATCGATGTGGCACTCGAAGGAGAAGCACTGTATCGCAAACACCAAGCTAGACAATCATCCATGGAGGAATATCTTCACAAGTTTGGTGAGATTTTGAGAATAAAAAAAACAAACACCCACCTCCCCAACCCCCCTCTCGTTTTTATTTCACCCATCAGTCTTCCCGGAGTCATGCTGAATCTCGGAACCGTTGAATATTTATCTTGTTCATTGGGAGTCGTGTCAGCTGCAAGCGTATGTGTGTTTGTAGGAGGCAAACACTCCACTCGGAGTGACCCCGCTGAACCTCTGGGCAAAGAGGCCAACCCAAGGCTCACGTTTGCGGCGCGGCTTACTAATGACCCTCGCTCTCCTGTCATGCTCTTCTATGGAATTTGTCAAGCGTGTGAGAAATACAAATTAGCCGGTGTGTCGGTGGAATCGCAATCAGTGCGTCTGAATTCTAATCCACTATAGATTATATCCTCAGAGGGTGCTGACAGACACTCAAAGTTGGAGCCGGAAGATCTTATATGAGTTCGGAAAAGCTATTTGTCATGGAGGTTCGGAAGTAGCGATGCTTGAAGTGTGGGCTAAAACATAAAGAGAACGTATAAAAATCTGCTCTGAGCCGGATCGCACGGCGTGCTGTCTTACTCTGTTTTGTATGCCTGCTTTGAACTTTGCTATCTTTTCATGATGGTGAAAAATAAACACTAGTGAGGATATATTGGTTACATTCGGCTGTGTTTGTACCTTTCAAAAATGCGACACTGTAAATTGTGGCTTTCCTGAAAATTAATCATGTGCCCCACAGCCAGGAAATGAAACGATATATATATATATATATCGTTTCATTTCCTGGCTGTGGGGCACATGATTAATTTTCAGGAAAGCCACAATTTACAGTGTCGCATTTTTGAAAGGTACAAACACAGCCGAATGTAACCAATATATCCTCACTAGTGTTTATTTTTCACCATCATGAAAAGATAGCAAAGTTCAAAGCAGGCATACAAAACAGAGTAAGACAGCACGCCGTGCGATCCGGCTCAGAGCAGATTTTTATACGTTCTCTTTATGTTTTAGCCCACACTTCAAGCATCGCTACTTCCGAACCTCCATGACAAATAGCTTTTCCGAACTCATATAAGATCTTCCGGCTCCAACTTTGAGTGTCTGTCAGCACCCTCTGAGGATATAATCTATAGTGGATTAGAATTCAGACGCACTGATTGCGATTCCACCGACACACCGGCTAATTTGTATTTCTCACACGCTTGACAAATTCCATAGAAGAGCATGACAGGAGAGCGAGGGTCATTAGTAAGCCGCGCCGCAAACGTGAGCCTTGGGTTGGCCTCTTTGCCCAGAGGTTCAGCGGGGTCACTCCGAGTGGAGTGTTTGCCTCCTACAAACACACATACGCTTGCAGCTGACACGACTCCCAATGAACAAGATAAATATTCAACGGTTCCGAGATTCAGCATGACTCCGGGAAGACTGATGGGTGAAATAAAAACGAGAGGGGGGTTGGGGAGGTGGGTGTTTGTTTTTTTTATTCTCAAAATCTCACCAAACTTGTGAAGATATTCCTCCATGGATGATTGTCTAGCTTGGTGTTTGCGATACAGTGCTTCTCCTTCGAGTGCCACATCGATCATATCTGAAGATCAAAGGGAAAATTCCGCCTCGAGTGACCTGAATGTTAATTTCTGGAACTGACGTGATCAACAGCATGCAAGATTTATTTTGGAATGAAATTCTGCTGCCACTTTTATTTCGTCGACAGGTCAGTCTGTTTGTACTGTGGTTAACAGCTTCCTACATTACCCACAATGCCATTCGACAGCCTGCTCATATTATAATGGCGCCAGTGGGAATTTCCACCTAAACAGACCGATGCAGTGCAGCTGTACTCTTTCAAGTTCTCTCACTTCCTCATCTGCTCACACAGATCGGCTTCTGAAGCTTCAATTTTCAAGCTAGTCAACTCCATCGTGCTTTATCCTGTTGTCTGGTACTTTGCTAACTATCCGAGCCGAGTCTGTGCTGTAACTCGTAGCTGCATTACCTCCAAATTCTACGCTACGTGTCTCTGAGTTCACTGGATTTTTTCATTAATGTGATGTTGAACATCGCAAGAAAGCGATAGAGAGACAAACAACTTTGACGCCAATGGAAATGAAAACGAGAGAAATCTAAACAAAACACGAAGAGGGCGAATTTGCAATGGCTGAAGTTTTTTCTTCTATTAAACATCATTACACCTGCACTCGCGATAACCCTGTGACATCAGCACGGCACACGACCTCTAACTTCTCACCGAAATAACGGAAATGCAGCACCGACGATCACATTAACACCAGGATTGCTAGGAACATCACAAACATTTCAAAGTTTTCCTTTAAGACTGCTCTCTCACAGTGTGCATAAAAATAAATAAATGAATAAAAAGGCTTGGAGAATATACAATTTTTATGAAATCATAAAAACCAATGATGAAGCCGGCTACCTTTTGTTGCTAGGCCGCTGTCGTCTGTACAACCACGTGGAATATTGTTCTCACATGATATAAACACCCGAGCAATGAAAACTTATTAAAGAGCTCGATGTTCTGCATTGTGTTCTCCCGAGAAGGATATATTCATACCTGTACAGTGATATTGAGCATGTTAGAATTGCTTTAAGTGCTCCTCTGTGTACTGTAATTACAAGAGAATTCGCCTTGCGCCGGACCTCGTATTTCGTCGCTCGCCAATTAGATCTTTGTGCAATTTGTCATCAACAGCTGTGAGCACGCATAAGAAGCATATGGCTTTTCTAAACGCGGAGAAAACAAAAAAGATCTGTCATTTGCTCTCAGATATTTCCCAAACAAGATCACCGAAGCAAATGCTATTGAAACGAGATCCGTTTAATGAGTAAATATGAGTAAATATGTTTTCCACAAATGTTCGTTTTCTTGTCTTCTGTAGTTCATCTGCTTCAAGATACAATGTGTTGTTACGAATTTGAGTTACCTTAGCCTTCCTGTGAGCTCAAACCAGTCTCCTCTGAGACTCTCCTCTGAGCTCTCTCATCAACAAGGCAGCAATTGAATTCAATTCAGTTTCATTCGTATGGCACGTTTAAGAACGGACGTTGTCTCAAAGCAGCTTTACAGAAACATATAAAAACACAGGATAGAGATTTTAAGTGTGTGAATTTATCCCTATTGATCGAGCCAGTGGTGACGGTGGTGAGGAAAAACTCCCTGAGATGATATGAGGGAGGAACCTTGAGAAGAACTGGACTCAGAAGGGAACCTGTCCTCATCTGGGTAACGTTGGAAAGTGTGTAAGTAAAAGAAAGGTCATTATGGTTTTAACATTTTGCTGAACTAGTCCACTGTTCACTAAAGGAGACCTGAGTGTAAAATGCATGTGGTAATTGCAGTCCCAAGGCCATCGCAGCATCTGTAAGAACTGACGTCACCTGATGTTTTTTGTTTTCCACACCATAACCGAACAGAAATGCATATGGACCATGTTGACTTTGTTTCTGACTGGGAAAAAAAGGATCCTGCTTTTCCAATGCGCAAATTTTTTGGGGGGGGATAGTTTTCAGGCTAGTTTTTTCATGACGTACAGTATTGCAAAGAAATAAACATGCCGTCAAAATTAAATGTTTCTATATTGGAAAAAAAACACTATAAAGAGCAGTAATTAATAGAGCAAAGTCAGTATTTAGTGTGAGGACCTTTTACTTAGTCTCGGGTACAATGTGTGCAGTTTTATAAAATAAGGAGCTGTAAGTGTTACGGAGCATCTTGCAGAACCAGCCACCGTTTTTTCGGGAGACTTTGACCGTCGCACTCGCTTCTTATTTGTGCAGAAAAAACCCTACAGCCTTCATTATGTTTTTTGTGTGTGTAAAGTCTCTTTTACGTAATATGCTGCTTTCTTTACTGACCTACAAAATTTTTAATAACATTTCATTTTGTGCTGCAAAGCTAACGTCTGGATCTAAAATCGAACCTGTTTTTGTACTGAATCAATAAGATAATGTAGGACTTATCAAATAGAAATCTATAACAAAGAATGTACTAAAAAATATGTAGGGTGCCTAAGGCTTTTGCACAGGCTTTTGGTCAAACCTGGCAACCCTGGTTAATGACATAATCGATCATTTATGCAAACCTGGACGTGGTTAAGTGCTGAAAATATTCAAAACACACACTGAAGTTGTGTTTGAATCGTTTTTTCATACTGTGGATAAACAATGAAGGTGAATCTCCTGTTATCCCTCTCTAGCGAACTAGTCAAACAAACGGTTCCACAGCAGTACGAACTTTTCGAAATTCATTAATTTATTTTGGTCATGGTAATGAGATTACATTTTTTTAAAAGTATAAATATTGGCATTTATAAGCGAAATGCATTGGTTCTTCCCTATAAACACCCTTGATATTAATACACCAAGGTCATGAGGCTTTCTTCTGATTCAGCAATATTTACATGCTGAAGTCTCAATCCAGTGCTTATGTAATGTGAATCTGACTCAGTGAAACCCTTTCGTGTCAAGAGGAGAACAATGTTAAGGCAAGGAAATCATGCACACATCTCGACTCTCTCGAATAACAAGAGAATAAATTCTGTGACCATTCTCCTTCCTAGAGCTGGAAAACATTCGCATGCGATCTTCCTGACAACTGACATAAACCTCAAGAACATTTACAACGGCTAATTCCAACAGGACAGCTTTTGTCAGTTACGTCATGTCAAGCTGACATCAGGTTGACGTTACGTTAGAACGTTAGAACCACCGTGTAGCTCTTTGTATATGTATATCACAGTTATATAAAAATATACATAACCACGTCATTATGATGTCACGGTAGGGTCGGACGTATTCCTAAACATCTTATGAGCAGAAATAAAATAAAAACATTCATAACCACGTCATTACGACATCATGACAGGGTTGGACAGCTTCATGAACACTTTATAAAAACGCACTTTCCTTAATAGTCAGGGAAAATATTCATAACCTGATCATTACCGCGTCATGACATTGCGTATGCGTTCATAAATATCTTCTGAGCAGAAATAAGAAAACATACATAACCACATCATTACGCCATCATGACAGGGTTGGACAGCTTCATAAACAATCTATAAGCAGAAATAAGAACCTGCTTTACTTAAGAGTCAGGGAAAATATTCATAACAATATGTCATAAGAGAGTAATAACATGCTTGTATGTATTAATAGAAACCTCAAGCAGAAATAAGTCACCCAGTTTATTTAATGGTCAGATGAAAATATTCATAACCACATCATTACAGTGTCATAACGTGGTAGTATGTATTCATAAATACCTTATAAGCACAGATAACATACCCAAGGTTTAGAGAAAAACACAGAACTGTCATTATAGGGTCTTGGCATGCATTGTCATATTGGTATATTCATAAACATCTTATAACCAGGAATAAGTCACCAGGTTTACTTAAGCGTCAGAGAAACGTTTTCATAACGACGTCATTGTATAGAGAGTCATGACCAGGCATAAACATCTTATAACCAGGACTAAGACACGTACTTTACTAAACGATCGAGAAGTTGCATTACTGTTTTATTTTGCATGTTATTAGCATATTCGTAACAAAAGGTAAGTATGGTGCTTCATAAGAGCATTATGAATATGAATTAGATGAACACTTTAGAATGAGGGCATCCAAACCGTTCGTTCAGATGGAACATGGGCGTCATGAATAGAAATAAGAATTCGGTATAAGACGTCATACCTGGTGGTGTAAGCACTATGTGTACCGTCGTTAACTTTTAACCCTCACCACACACACACACAGCAAAGGAAAATAAACACTTTTTTTCTAAGAGTTTATGCACAACTGCACAAGTATTTGGGATTATTTAAGGTACTGCAAAATCTCGTCCTTATTCTGTTTGGTAATGGACGTGTTTTGCCTATTTTCAAAGGTGCACCTGACATTTCCCTGACAGTATTCGTTCTTCCCGAATCTTCTCTAACATCTAATCCGTCAGCTTTCGACAAACTACTGTATCCTTTTTCCTTCCTTCCAGAACGAATAAATTTCAATTAAATAAACGAGAGGCAAAAAAGTGCCGTCAATAAATGTAAAAAAGAAAAAAAAAAGGGGGGCTTCCGACAATGAACCCTCACACCATGATGCTTCTCCAGGTCCTGAATGTCTGGTTCATCATTTTCCATAACAATGTCCTCCTGTTATCTTCCTCAAATCCCCCTCTCCTCCTCCTCCTACTCTTCCTCCACCACCACCTTCTCCACCTCCCCCTCTCTCCTTTCTCTGCATCATGCTTTACTTTGTTTTTATTCATTTACTCTTCTGTCAGGGGGTGAAAGATGGATGTGACAGCCTCGAAAACAAAGTCGAGGGAGGAGATGAGGCAGAGTTTAATTACATGGAGACTGGGGACAGGAGAGGAATAATCGTTCCGGTGAACACCTGAACTACGTTATATAGTTGAAATTTTGTTGTTGTTGTTTGTTTGTTTTTTACCTTCAAGGTCCACAACAGCAGCTGGTGTTTTTATTAAATATGGGAAGTGAAGATGTTTGTTATTCTGTTAAAGAAATATGAAGTATCTACATATATACTGTACATGGCCATAAGTTTGTGGACACCTGAACATCATGCTTATATGTTCTTGTTGAACGTCCCAGTCCAGATTTATTCCACCTTTCCTGTCATATTAAACTCCACTCTCCCAGGAAGGCTTTGCACTAGATTTTTGGGGTGTGGCTTTGGGGATTCGTGTTCATTCAGCTACAACAGCGTTAGCAAGGTTGGTGTCAGGCGCTGATGTTGGGATGTTGATGTGAGGAGGCTCCAGTTCCAGTTCATCCTAAAAGTTGTCAGTGAGGTTGAGGTCAGAGCTCTGTGCAGGGCGCTCGAGTTCTTCTACGTTCTTCCAACATTCACATGCCATGTCTTCATGGAGCTCGCAAAGCAATCGTGCGTGTGTGGTCCGCTCATTAAAACCATGGCAAATTGAACTGCCTATTTCAGGAATGGTTAACTCTACGTTTTGTAAAAAAAATGTACTTTAAGTAAAGATTGTTCAACATGGATGAGTTTAATGCTGGGAAAGGTGAGGTCACATGATTATGGCAAAATTAATGAGCACCGTAAAGAAAACGTGACCATAAATATGCCTTCATTCCAGAAACGTGAGGTCTTTGATAGATGATGTAATGGTGCTTCTTCTATTACAGTTGTTCTTTTAACCCAAGTTTCCCCGAGAGAGAGAGAGAGAGAGAGAGAGAGAGAGAGAGAGAGAGAGAGAGAGAGAGAGAGTTCAGTGTGATGCTCGCTTTACAATTTAATGAACATCTTTGTGCTGTGGAGCTTCTGGGAAACTCAGTGACACGTATTAGCTAGTTTAGTTGAGGTAATAGGTTATTTTTGTTGTTAATATTACGTTGGGATTACATCATCTTGGTTTTTTGCAAGGGCTTTTTAAACTTTTTAAACAGTTTGGCTTCCAACGGAGAAAATTCCTCAGCTGATATCCAGCCTTCATTTTTTTTTCGTGTTGTTCCATGAGCTTTGCACAATAGACTGATGAGGACATGCCTGACCGGTATGATGGCTTTTTTGGATACCCGGATTATTTTGTGGTGGACTGTCAGTGCCATTTCTCCAGCCTACACAACCCGAAGCCAACCGAAGGGCAATTCATACGGTTTGTCATGTCTCGCTTTTTTGGCCCAGCTCGCACATGGGCACAGCGAATAGCGGCCGCAAGACCCTGGGTGCTGGAGGAAATTGGGCAGTTTTTGAAGTTGTTTCTGGAGGAATTCAGAGAAAAGGGGCAGGACTATAATCTGGATAAATTGTGGGAGGGTCATGCTAAGCTGCCATTCCACATGCACTATGAGCAGGTGAGACGTCAAGAAGAGATGGACAAGACTCTCACCGCTCATCCAGTGAAGAGAGTTCCACTCAGCTCTTATTTCACAGCTGGAGGATGAACTTGATGAGGAACTGGGCAACACTGAACTCGTTAATGACCGATTGAAGAAGGCAAATGCACAAGTGGACACGCTGAGCACTGAGCTGGCAGGTGAGCTCAGCAAGGATCAGAGGAGTGAGACTGCTCGGCAGCAGCTGGAGAGACAGAATAAGGATCTGACTGCCAAACTGCAGGAGCTAGAAGGCTCTGTCAAATTGAGGTCCCAAGCCCACGACGTCTAAGTTCAGACTCGGTCCCAAGTCTACAACGTCCAAGTCCAGACTCAGTCCCAACTCTACGACGTCCAAGTCCAGACTCAGTCCCAAGTCCACGACGTCCAAATCCAGACCCAATCCCAAGTCCACGATGACCAAGTCAGGTCACAAGTCTCAGCAGACCAAGCGCAGGTCCTGTCTCAAGTCCCTGACGTCTCGTCCCAGCCAGCTGTTTGGAAAAACCCAGTTATGTTTAGGCCTGAGGCTAGCCCAGACACTTTTGGGGGGGCAACGAGGACAGCAGGGCTCCAGCCTGAGGCCTATGGGGAGGTCTCAGTGATGGAGCTCCTGTCAGCCAAGGAAAATGTCTTGCTGTCCCTTCCAGCTGAGGACGTCACTCAGCCTCCACGTCCAGCAGGGGATGTCACCCAGCCTCCCTGCTCAGCTGAGGTCGTCGCCCAGCCTCCACGTCCAGCTGGGGCTGTCGCTCAGCAGTCCTGCTCAGCTGAGGATGTTGCACTGCTCCCAAATATTATTTTTGATTATGTTGGCTATTTAGACGCCGGGGTTTCAGAGCACGGGGCGCGTTATTGGTTGTGTTTGTTCATTCCTAGAAGTGCTATCAGTGGTAATGTTTATAGAGAGTGTTTATGCCACGAATGAGATTGCTTAAAGCCATGTTTGTTTTGCATTTTGGCATTTATGTCAATATAGTATTGATCTGCATCTGCATCCGACTACGACCCTGTTACGTCACAACTTTTTTTAAGCTAAATTTGTGACGTTTTCTAAACACGTCTCCGCGGTAGCGTCCAGATATATTCACTCGTAAGTTCGACTAAAATATTTCCCCAAATCCGAAATGATAACCTTCAACTTTCTCGCAAAGAAGGACCTTCAGGACAGAGGGGGTGCGGGTGGGGGGTGGAGGAAGATGGGAGAAAGTGAAGGATAGAGAACGGGACAGGTGAGGACAGAACTGTTCTGAAGGACAGGGATGATGATGAAGAGAAATCAAACCGGTCCAGGCCAGAAGCCAAGAAAACAAAAAGAGGCGGTCAGGGAGCTGTAAAAGCACATCAAGGATAAAAACCGAGCATCAATTCCCAAACGAGACAACATAATTCAGTGTGGAACCTCTCACTGTACCCTCTAGGGGCTTTCTGCACCACATGACATCTCTCTCACTTTCTCTCAGTGTCACTCTCTCTCACACGTCCTCACACACACTTGTGCTAATGGAAAGTATACATGAAGTTTACAAATCATTAAAAGATCTATTCCATCAATTTCATTTGTATTCGTGCTCACATCTTCGCAAAAGGGATGCTGACGCCTTCCAACAAATCCACTTTTTAATCTATTTATATTCTACCCAGGGATTACAAAATGATTTCTTTTTCATTTTGGTTCATTTTAAACAGTAATGATAGTTTTACATTCCTGCTCCAGCGTTCCAGATCATCACCTTCTGATCCTGACAGAAAGGAATTAACAGGCAGAAAAAACAAAATGGCTGGTATGAACGAGTGGGCGGGTTTTCAAGAGGCTGTGTGATGTCATATCATCTTGTAGCTAGGCGTGCAGGGGAGTGAAGAATTCCGGACAGGAGTTCAGCGCTGTTTAGTTTGAAATCGTACTGAAACGGAAAAATAACTAGGTTATTAACCCGTTAAGCGCTTCTGGAACAATTTCCGTGCGAGTTTGCTCTCGCCAGCGATTCCATCCAGTGAAAAACTTTGTTCCCTATAACGTCTCTAATCCCTGATCGTAACGCTTTCTCCGATCCAAATCCCCATGTTACAATAAAGCAGTGTCGTGATCGGGCTGAAGGACCGATCGTAAAATAAAAAAAACTGATGACTAAGCGTTCGAACAGAATAAAACACATGACAATCCAACACGTGTAATAAAATGCCTCTTCCTCCGCCTTTATCGCTCTTGTCTGTGCCCATCAATGTTTTATGGAGTTTTGGCAGGACTGGAATAATAACTGGACGATTATGATGTAGCCGCTCGATCTTCAGGCCGGAGAAATGCTGTTGGGATAGTGTTATAGCATTCACTCTCTGAGTGTGATCTGATTTTAAAAAAAAAGGAAAATGCCCTAACCGTTGTGCTCGGAATGTCAATCTAATCTAATTGGACTTTGCTGAGTCCTGTTCAATTTGTTGAGCCATAAATTAAAATCCAATAACAAGAAGAAGAAGAAGAAGAAAAAAGGGAACAATTAGGAAACATTAGAAATGCTTCAACGGTGTGTGGAGATAAAATGTTTTCATCCATAATCAGCTAACTTTCAGAGGCCGCATTGACAGATCAGCAAACAGATCGGATTGTACACGTAACTCCTTGACCAGGCTTAAATACAGAATCTCCTGCTTTACTACTGTCCGGCTTATCTGTCCAGTGTAGCCTCTTAAGCAACTACACAACTCATTTCCCCCAAGCAATGAAACAAGACTGCTTAATAAGTGTACAATATTTCACACAGCGTCATCGTTCTTTATTATTCTATTGTATTTTTCGATCGGATAGCAAGCTGGGTGCTACTGTAGATAGCAGCTAAAGCTTGCAGCTATGTCGGGCTCTTGCTAATACAAAGGGAAATATATCCACAGTTTAACGTGAGTCAGGGAAATACTCTTTATTTACTGCAAAACACCCATATGAAAGATAGTTGTTAGCAATCCCACTTTCTCACAAAAAATAAATGCAAAAGCTGTCTATCACATCGTCCTGTGCTAATTTTGTCGAAATATGAGAACTACAGGATGTGAAGGAGTGCAGCCAGAGAGGCTTACCTGTTCTGCCAAGAAAACTGGAGGTATAGTGGAAAGAACGCTCTCCTGGAATAATGTCGTTCTGGTCCTACCAACCATTTACATTCAAATTTATTTGTATAGCGTTTTTTACAATAGACATTGTCTCAAAGCAGCTTTACAGAAATAGCAACATGGTATACAGGTAATAAAGGTGTGAATTATCCGAACTGAGCAAGCCGGTGGCAAGGAAAAACTCCATACGACCCATCCTCATCTGGGTAACAACAGACAGTCTGAAAAAGTTCATTATTGATCCATAAGAAGTCTGCATGGCCCCAGAGGCAGAAAGGATCTGGATCTCTAGTATCTCCAAATCATTTCTTGTAGAAGCGATATTATTGTGTTTACATTTTGCCCTCACTCTCCCACACAAATCAATGATTGACTGGATTCAGGGATCTGCTGCGCGTGAAAGGATATGAATTTGATTTGACTCTCAACCATCAGTTGCTCAATGTTAAATGGGTTAAATGTTAAATGAGATAAATGCAAGTCGCTCTGGATAAGGGCATCTGGCAAAATGCCGTAAATGTCAAAAATAAAAAAGTAGGCATTCGACAAGGTCTTCAAATTAAATTGAGAAGATTAGGATGTTTGACAAACCATCAAAGAAAGCATGAAGACGTGTTGAGCAGCAGGTTCATGAGAACCACGTTAGAAAGCATCTACCTTTAAACTCCCAGAATCCATTGCAGGCCCAGATTTACTCTCCTCACTCTTGGTACTATGTTCCTTTCCTGTTGTATGGGTGCTAAAGGGGTGAAATACTATTTCCTTTTGCCAGTGTTCGTTACAGGAGGTTGACAGCTACAGCCAGAGCTGTATCTCACTGAAACGGGATTTCTGTCCGACTCCCTTGCTGACTCTTTGTGTGCACCGTCTTTGGGCTTAGGGGATTTGTTTGTTTGTTCTAAATACATGGAGCACAAAAAAAGGGTGGAAGAAATCAAATCCAACCTGCCAAGAAGAGAAATCTTCACAAAGCCTGCGAATGGCGTAACTGACAGCGCGGTGTGCTGCGATTCCGGGATTGTGATGCTTTTTAACCCATGTGATTTTAAAACAGGGTTAAGATTATTTATTTATTTATTTTTGTGTGGAAGTAGCAAACACACAAAATGGTGTTAACTAACATCCATCTTAATGGCGTAGGGACTTCAAGGACATTTTAGTTGTTTAGTGTTTCGTCTGAGACACATGAAGCTGCGTGACGTTTTTTTTGTTTGTTTAATCAAAAACGCCCTGTGTCACAGGGCGGCGTAATATACTCTGAGGAAAGCGCTATCTACCCTCTTCCGCATACATCAGCTCAGAGACGCCTATGATTGGCTAGTGTTACTGCGATTGACAGGAGAGAAAGAGTAAGCCCCTCCCACCCAGAGAGCACGTCCACGTCCATTTTGCTCCAGAACAGAAGGACAGACGGATGTGGTATTGTGAGGATTTGTACTCGTGAGCTCAGGATAGCCGGTCGAATGAATTGAGGCACTCATTAGAATGTAGATTTATTTTTAAATGGATTAACTCGGGCTAAACGAATTTGTTTATGGAAAATGGATAGCTTAATTAAGTATTTTTAGTACGATAGCAAAAATATTGAAGTCCAGCCAATTTAGAAAATACAAAATTGGAAATAATGTTTGGTATTAAGTAGGGACTAGACAAAAATTCCTTTAATTGAGGTCATTTGGACCACCATATTGTACTCCATCCTATTTATTCACAGTAGCAGAACTTTTAACGTTATTCTTTGTCATAAAACTATATATTGCATTCTTCGTGGCATTATAAATGTTTCGTAACGTCAAGTTGCTGACACACGTGCACCGAATCGAATGGTGCCGTAAAATGTTAGCAATGCAAATCTGGTAGGGGACGCGGTTCGGTTTAGCATCGATGCCCACCCTGTATACTGTATGTGTGTGTTTATTGTTTGTGAGTGAAATCGTCATTTCCTGCGGGAGGTGGGATACAGTTAGGATGAAAGTAAAGAGAGAACAGGCTGTCTTCTTGTCTTCTGGGGTGTCAGTAAACGCCTTCTGTCCACAGGCAGAGTCCTGCTGATCGGACTTAAATGAATCTGTCGGTGTAATTGTTCTGCGAGTGTGCGGATCTGAGAGCAGACTACATTCCATTAGACTGAGAAGGCCCTAGGGGGTAGCAGAGAGATGAGGCTACATTGTGGGCTTGATGGCTGTGTGTGTGTGTGTGTGTGTGTGTGTGTGTGTGTATGTGTGTGTGTGTGTGTGTGTGTGACCTGTAGTATCAGTGCAGTGTGTGTGTGTGTGTGTGTGTGTGACCTGTAGTATCAGTGCAGTGTGTGTGTGTGTGTGTGTGTGTGCGTAGGCCCTGCGGGTGATGGGTAAGAT
>JAOUWY010000035.1:22036531-22051798 GCA_025728095.1 Prietella phreatophila
GTGTGTGTGTGTGTGTGTGTGTGTGTGTGTGTGTGTGTGTGTGTGTGTGTGTGTGTGTGTGTGTGTGCATGTGTGTTCATGGTGCACTAATTATGGACTGATGTTCCATCCAGGGTTTATTCCCACCTCACGCTCAGTGTTCCCATGATAAGCTTTGCATCCACTGCCACCATGAGCAGGATAAAGAGGTGAGACATTGTAAGACAAAATAAAAGCCATTATTGTATCATGCTTTCTCAAACTTATATCTTGCTATCTCAAAATAATAAGACAGTTGGCTTTATTAGATATTCACTGCATGATCGCACCTCCGTTAGCATTCAAATAAAGGTTAAATCTCTTATGAAAACAACACAATTCCTGGCTAAACTGTCATTTTTTTTTGTTTATTGTATCGTATTATGATCACATACCAAGTTTCAGTTAACTTTGCTGAAGCTACTGAGGACAATAAGTCCACGAAAAATCTCAGTGGTAACCCCTTATTGTAAAGTCTGTAAATAAGGAATTTATTCAAACTTTGTAGATTCTTTCATAATAATGTGTTAATGTATGCGCTAATCCTTAGCACATCAGGAAATAATGAAGTGTATACGTTAACAGCCGACGGAGTTATATGCGATAAAATAAGATAAGATAAGACAGGACAAGACAAGATAAGACAAGATAAGACCAGATAAGATATGACAAGATAAGATATGATAGGACAAGATAAGATAATATGAGATAAGACAAGTTAAGATAAGACAAGATGAGATAAGATAAGACACGATTAGATACAACAATGTGAGATAAGATAAGATAAGGCAAGATGAGATAAGTTAAGACAAACTAAGATGAGACAAGATGAGACAAGATAAGATAAGACAAGCTACGATAAGACAAGACGAGATCAGATAAGATAAGATAAGACAAGGTGAGATAAAATAAGACAAGATAAGACAAGATAAGATATGATAAGATATGATAAGACAAGCTAAGATAAGACAAGATGAGATAAAATAAGACAAGATAAAACCAGATAAGATGTGACAAGATAAGAAAAGATAGGACAAGATAAGATAATACGAGATAAGACAAGATGGGATAAGATAAGACAAGTTAACATAAGACAAGATGAAATAAGATAAGATAAGATATGATAAGATACGACATGGTGAGATAAGATAAGACAAGATGATATAGGTTAAGACAAGATAAGATAAGACAAGCTAAGATAAAACAAGATGAGATCAGATAAGACAAGAGACGATAAGATAATAAGATAAGACAAGGTGTAATAAGACAAGATAAGATAAGACAAGATGAGTTATGATAAGATAAGACAAGCTAAGATAAGACAAGATGATATAAAATAAGACAAGATTAGATAAGGTAAGATAAGGGAGGAAACAGAGAAGTGTTCAGACACTTTTTTGTTGTTGTTTAATATACTTCCTGTGCATATATTCACTTTAAATGTACACACAAAATCTGTTTTGACTTTGTAGTTAAATATGAACAAAAAAAGTATATATCTGTAAGTATATCCCATTTTTACCGTATTCAAACACCACAAATTACCATAATCAGCACTTTGTTGTAAAGCCATTGCTGATGATTACAACTTCCAGACAGCTGTGGTAAAAAAAAAAGTTATTGGCTTTTTGCATCATTGTGGTTCAATTTCAATACGTTTCTCTTGGCAGATCGTCTTCAATTCCCCAAGTTTACCAGTATCACTCAGATGGACTTTCACTGGGATTCAAGTCAGGAGATTGGCAAAGCCACGTAAGGCCTTTTTGATTTATTGTAGCTGTGTGTTTAGGGTCGTTGTCTTGTTGACATGTTTATCTTCATCCATCTTTCCTGATCCAGTTTCTTGGCCAATGAGATTAAATTCTCATCTAATATGTCTCATATAACATCTCCATTTATGTTTTCTTCAATGCCATCTAATGCCCCAGTACTATTTGCAGAGAAGCAGTGACATATCATGATGCTCCCACCCCCATGCTTCACTGTCGGTATGGTGTTCTTGGGATTACACGCACAATCCCTAAGAGTATATTATTCTGACAGAGTTCTGATTTGTGTAAATGCTCTAGTGCATTAATAATGCTAGATGGTAGAGCGGGTTGTCCACTAATCGTAGGGTTGGCAGTTCGATTACCGGCCCACATGACTCCACATAACGAAGTGTCCTTGGCCAAGACACTGAAACCTAAGTTGTTTGCAATGGCAAGCTAGAGCCTTGCATGGCAACTTTGCTACCATTGATGTGTGAGAGTGTGTCTGAATGGATGAATGAGACTTTGAAGGTTAAAAAAGCACTATATAAGTGCAAACGATTTACCATGTACATGGTCATTTTGTACACAATCCCAAAACACAGACTCTATGTAGTTGACTAATATATTTTTAGTACGTGCAATTTACCTAAGAGAGAGGAAATAGCATTTGCATAACTTTTGCATGAAGTGCGGTAAGTAGAATAGTCAAATAGCATTTACATGCAAACTACCAGCTTGACCATATGGTTTGATTGATTTCACACCTACTGCAAGTCATACACACAAAATTCATGATGAACAGACATTTTGGGGACATAAAAATATTCTCCAGGAAGACCAGATGTCCAGACCCCACTACCACATGCATAGTCTATCTATAAATCTCTAGTGACGCCCCTCCAGTGCACAATGTGTAATGTGCTAAACTTAATGTGGCCACGCACAAAAAAAGAACACCTTGCAGGTTTAGGCTATCAGAAAAGTTTTGGGGTGGTTTTTCCCCCCACTGAGGAGGATTTTGAAAAAAGCTCTGAGCAAAGAACATTAGGGGATGAACGAAGAAGCATGCAGCAGCCAACCATAACTCTGCAATGAGAGAGTAATATTCAGAGCTTTCAAGATTTATCAGTACATGGTTGAACATCGAGATTTATCAGACCAAGGCGATGTTTTTCCAGTGTTCTCCGGTCTAGTTTTGCCCGCTGTATCCTACGATTTCTGTTTATCTGCTTTAAGGTCGGATGTGATGTGGATTCTTCTGAATGTCAACAGGACCATGGTCCAAAACACACCTCAAAATCCACCATGAACTACTTAAAAAAATATATAATGGCCCTCACAATCTCCTGACTTCAACATCTTTGAAAAGACTAAAAGAACTAGAAACATTCTGTAAGAAATAGTGGTTGGAAATTACCTACCATCACCGTTTATGCCATTTTTTTAAAAAGTGAAACAAATATAAAGCAACTTATTCATTAACATTTGCGAGAGAATGTTTTTAAAAAAAATAGTTTGCTATGGATGTGTTTACGTTTTTTTACTTATACAAAAATATAAAAATTGGACATTTGGTTCATTTGGGTGTCCATACTTTTGCATACAACTGTATGTGCCATTATTTTTCAAGCAGGAGACTGATAGCATGCGTTTATTCTCAGGCTATGGCATCGTGGCCATTTTCCCTTTCATTCCTTGGCAGCACATAAATTTCATGTTCCTGGCTGCTCGTGTTCTGCACCAGTGAAATTCATTAATCAGTCATCGCCACACACAGTCAGAAGTCCCACATGCTCCACCGCTTCACCACATACTGTACGCTTCACTGCGGGGACCTGGATGCTCGTTCTGAGCCTTCGAGGGGCACATTTCTGTGATTCATATTGGAGTTTGAGTATCAGGTGTTAACAAGGCTCTGGTGATCTAGTGCGTGTACACTGGCCTAGAAAATATCAGGAAGACCTCATTCATGATGTGCTACATCGCCATTACTTTTTATGTTTATGTCTGACTACGCACCGTGTCGACGCTTATGGACAGTCAGTTTAAGGCTGTTTTGAGGGAAAATATGAAACACTATACTACTGTAAATACTAAACTATTTGCCATTCTCATTGTAGAATGTCTCCACTACAGTATATCTTTTACAGTAGAGACAGATGGACCTCCTGAGCCAATTTATCAGCTATGTTCCGAGTGATAACGATCTACATGTTGTATTACGCGACCCAAAAAAAACCTGTTCTAATCTACGGAAACGTGTACAGGTAAACCATAGCACTAGTCTAGCTGAGTGAGCTAGACTAGTGCTAGCCAGATCTTTTGATGTGTTACAGCATGAAAGCTCTGTATTAAACTTAAGACACCACGGTGATGCTCAGTAGAGATTGCATGTTGTGTTATATTTATCGAAGTGCTCCTACAGTGTATAGAAAATGTAATGTGGATAAGTATAAGGATTGATAGAAACATGTATGAGTTAACGTGAGCTATCAAGCTAGGGAACAAATCTAACAAGCTACTGAACGTTAACAACAAGTTACCTAGCTTTTCACCAGACGAATTTTTAGCGCTTTTACTTTTAGTAAAATGAATTATTACTACAGTGTCAGTGCTTTTGCCTGGGTTTTTGTGTTTTGTACTTTTTTTCCACTCTAGTAGGAAAACTGAAGAAAGGAGATGTTTGGATCATAGAGCGTCTGAGATGTTTCACCCTTCGGCTGTAAACAGGTCCGAAATTTAGCACAGTGTAGAATAGCGTAGCATTTTCTTTTCTTTTGTATTGTTCCTCTGTCATTTCACCCAACATCCTGATCATATATCTATCCACGAACCGAGTTGCTATGAACTCGTTTGTCTATTTTACTTAAAGTACTCCAGGAACATTTTTTCATTCCACTGTAATCTGCCTAAACCCCCCATAAGACTGAAAGCTGTTCTTTACATTTAAAACCAGCGAGATTACACTCCATACTTCTTAATGACATTCCAAAGACGGCTTCACGAGACCACCATATAAATGAGGTGCATGTGCATGAGAAGATAAAAAAGAATTACCAAGCATGGTGGTAAAAGAGAAGCATTTTTATTTATTTATTTTTTTTCAAAAAAGAAAGATACGTTCAAGGTTGAACTGGTGTCTATTCAGTGTGATCAGAAGTTTTGTCTCATTCTCTCATTTCTTTGGGTTTTTTCTTTTCTGTACAGAGAAGAAATGAAAGAGACCTGATAAAGGCCTTGTTGGTAAATGGAAAAGGACGAAATTTGCTGTCTGCAGGACTCGGTGTGTAATGAGTCAATTTTCTTGGCATCCAGCAAACAGGAATAGCAATTCATGAAATCGGGATAGAAAATACTTATTCACACAGAAGGCTTTGAAGGTATTAACACGTAATGGTCTCCATTTGTATACTCACATTTATTCTATGCTTCATTACGCCATGTCTTTACCCCTGGTCCATGTGAAAAGCAAGATTTTGTCAATTCATTTTTGAGGCACTCGTGTCAATTTGAAAAATCTTCACTGTACTATAGTACTGACCCATTTCAGAATCAATTCTGCACAGACAGCAAATTTGTCAGACAACTTAACCGCCTAACAGTCTAAAGCGTGCCTCGACATTCTTTTGAATTGACAGGTTTGAAAAAGAACTGTTTTCTTTTATTTATTAAAATAAATAAATAAATAAATACCATAAGATGAATTCATTGAGCTAGGGTCGAGAAGAGTCCTTCAGCAGGGTACACCGTTTAACAGCTCTCCATCCTAAAGAGATCTTGGCCTACATTCCTCTGCATCCTTGTCTTATACTTTCACTTCGCGGTCCTCGATTGTTAAAAGGAAAAGCAGTCTGTGATTCATACAGATTCATACAGCACAGTATATAGTGAAGGGAAATCTGCACTGTATGCCTTTTTGTACAGTCTATTCATACAGGACATGAAGGTCAACGGCAGGTCGCTCAGAGCTCCTTGGTTTATGAAGTCTTCATTCACAACTCCATACATTTGAAATACTCTTAAAATACTAATTATCTCTTTTGAGTGACCAATGTTTTTTTTTTTTTTAATGTCTCTATTTGACAGATATAAGCTGATGTTCCATTTATTCACAACATGCACTAATAAATAGAGGCCCATTGGGGCAGGATTCACGCTGCCCCATGCTCATTTTATAAACATCTTCAGTGGAGGAGGAGCAATGGACAGAATGATTAATAGCAGGGTTGCGAGGATCACATTTTTCACAACAAACTGGGCTAATTTAAAAATACTCGCAAATGATCATGTTTTATAGCAAATAACTGGAAAACATATATAATACATTTCTGCAAACAAAGACAACGCATAAATGCTGATAGTGTGTCTATGTTGTACAGAATCATTTCTGTCATAAGATATTATTGCAAAGATTGAGAGACTGAAAAGGGGGATTATGGAGTGGGTGTTTTCTGTACATCAGAAACGCATGCGCACCACGGTGACCTTGTGTCAGACAAGTCTGAGAAAACGAAGAGGAATGTGTTTGGGCTTGTTTAAGGTCTTTTGTGTGGTTTTTGAGATTGTAGTTGGAGTGGAAATTTTGCAGAAACCTGACAACCCTGGGCTCTTTTAGCTCTTTGAAAAACACACCTGTTGTATGAAACAATTTTGAACAGAGGTACGTTTAAAACTGTTCAAAACGAGCCGCTAGACTCTGGATGGCTGTATGTTGTCAAATCTCAACTGCTTATTATGAGGCTACTAAAAAAAACGTACTAGATGGTAGCCTATAGCATAAGTGAAGCGTGATAGCATCCCGACACCATTTTGTTTGAGGCTACGTCGTTATTAATGTCGTCTTGCATCACCAAAATTTACAATCATGAGCTACTGCTGCATCTTGTGCTGCAGTGTGAATTTCTTTCAATTTATTGTTTAATACAATCGTATAAATGCCTGAAAAGCTCAGACGTACATTCTAATCGTGTCATGATTAGCGACGGTTTGATTCAGCTGCTCACAAATAACAATCACCAAACAAAAAACAATTAACGTCTCTTTACTCCAGTTGCAAATTTCATTGATAGGAAATATAATGATATCATTAATTTCATAATTGAAACTAATTCATCATACCATCGCAGTCGTATAGCCCATGTCTGTGCCGTTGTATCCATAAAAATGATAGAGGCAACAGCAGATGTAGAATCAGCTCGTATTTCTAGAAGCTTGATCAGTACGAGTCATACAGTCCGGTCTGAATAGCGATTTGAGGTCGACTTTAAAAGCCTTGCACAGCTTAGCTATGAATATCTGGGTAGGGGCTGTTCGTTTTTCACATTAGTTAATCGTATTTCCAATTACGGGTTTGAGCCAAAAAGCGGGGGGGGCAGGACCCTCTTTACCTTGGGGTTCTGAGTGCTAAACATTTCCATGCTATGCTACATTGATTTTGCTTCATAGTCTACGGTGCTGTAGCAGCAGTTTACTTGTCACTGCAAATATCAAGCAATCACAGCTTCAAAGGTCAATGTTTTATGCAATGCTTAACATGTCAGAGAGATTACAGTGGCATTTCCAATGCAATGGCATAAAGCCCATCAAAGAAAGTGCTCAGGCCACAAGTCATGCAGAAAATATGCAAATACTCCTATTCCCTAATACTACTTTTCCATAAACTCATACCCTTGTACCCTATGAACAAAAGAGGCGGCTAGTGACCGTAGATTTTGGTAGATTTAGGACAACGTTAACGACAATGCCTTAAAACAAAATATAGTTGAAACTACAATTATACAGTGTAAACAAAAAAGTCTTGAGTTTTTTGAGTGTTGAGCACAAACAAACTGAGTGTTTGTTTCAGCAGATGTGTTTTCAGTTGCCATTAAAGCAGGGTTGCCAGGTTCCAGCAATATTTCATCCCAACTATCTCAAAAACCAAACAAAAGACCTGACCCTAGTCAAGGAATTCAGGCATTGGAAAACGGAAGCACGTTTTTTTTTTGTTTGTTTTTTTTTGCGTGGGAAACAGAGTCACCATGGTTTGCATGCATTTATAATGTATACACATTATCTAATCCATAACAATCCCCGTTAAGTCTCCAAATCTTTACATTTCCATTTACGCCATTTTTTAGACACCGTTACCCAGAGCAACTTCCAGTTATCTTGTTTGTTTATACAACTGAGCAGGTGAGGGTTAAGAGCAGTGGCAGCTTGGAGATGCTGGGATTTGAGACCTTCTGATCCAACATCCAACATCTTAACCACTGAGATACCACTTCATCCCTACCCTGGAGGTACGAGGCAAACGTGCTACCCACTAAGCCACCACACCCCTCATGGGATCTTTGCAGAATATCGTAGAAAAGAAACAATTGTGTATGTCATAGACACTGCGCTGACTGCGCTGACACTTTGCAGAAACATATTCGATTTCATTTCAGAAATGAACGGAGACGTGAACGAGGAGTTTATGAAGATTACCGTTTGTTGAATGGCTGAATAAATAAATGTACATATACAGTGGAGCTCTCGTCCTTTCACCCCGATAGATTGGGTCGGAATCGTACACCGTTCCATTTCACTTAATGTGGGAACAATACTTATACAGTGCACAGACAGTGGAAGAACTATTATTATGTTTTATGAAAGCTCTGAGTCAGTAATGAGATTCATGATTTCAGAGCGAAAGGAGTTGAGTCATTGCACTCGACCTCCAAAAACTCTCACTTCTTGCTCGTCTTTAAAACTCATTTCCCGTGATTGCACTCATTAAAACCAGATACAAAGATTCAGCTTGTGATAAAGGTCTGGAGATTCAGCATAGCTCGGCTAGCAATGCCGTTCCAATAAATGAGACATTCTTAGCAGGGGGTCTAGGTGTCCTCACCCGAGTTTTCTCTTCCAAGCGTACTCACAGAACTTGCTTTCCTGCTGAATAATTGGACGGTGATGAGAAAAACAATGACCAGAATGCACTGAAATCTTGACCGAAAGTTCACATGTATTGCCAAGATCACCTGGTGCTAATGATCTGCATGAAATAGTTGAAGTTAAAGAGGCTCATCAGGCTCAGAGACTTAATAGTGACTTTTTAACGACACTCTTTAAAATTTGTGTGTAATGATTAATAGGGTACTTTAAAGAGCTGATATTTTATCCCATAGAAAGGTAATGTAGTTATGAGAGTAATATTTAAACTCATAGCCTATTTGAAGAATAAACAATACATCATGCCTAAGACTATAAAAATAAAATTTTTTCTACATTTCATATAACCTTAGTGCATACTGTATCGCTAGCTGATTGTCCCGAATCGTACGTTTTTTGTCCGGAATCGTACGTTTTTCCCCGCGATTATTGTATCGTTCGCAAATTAAGTGGAATTTATCAGAAAACGAAAGGTAAACTACTAGAAGATGGGAAATAAACTGGAAGTCATAATTACACTCCTTATGAGCTGTAGGAGGAGATATCTATTGGATCACTCGCTCGCTTTGTAATCATGTGAAGCTTTTCGAAGTTAATGCTAGCTTCTTTGGATTTCTTATATTTACTTTAAGGTATGCATAATTCCCATAAACCAAAAACCCAACCTTCCTCACAAGTTCCGGTACAAATCCATTACATTAAGTTGGAATAACTAAAGGTCTATGATTCATGCAAAATGTTATTAGCTAAATCCAGAAACATGCTATACTGTGGATATGATTCATGATTCTATGATTCATGCAAAATGTTATTAGCTAAATCCAGAAACATGCTATACTGTGGATAAATAATTCTTAAGCACACTCTGGAAAGCAAATATGCTTTCCTGGGTGTTTTCCAAGAATGCTTAATGCTATCTTAGCAACATTTGCATAGAAACATTATTTGCATTCATATTCCTTCTGCTTGTCCCCAGTCACAGATTCCAGCTCCTCCAGGGGGACATTCCCAAGGCAAATGTGCGATATAATCTCTCCAGCATGTCCCGAGTCTTCCCCAGGGTCTCCATCCAGCCTGATAGAGCTCTACCGAGAGCCGACCGTGAACCCTTCAAATGACCTTAGCTGGTTCCTCTGGATTCAGCAGAATAGCGGCTCAACTTTGAGGCTCACCCAAATTGCTGAGCTCCTCACCCTATCACAGACAGAGCAATTCATGACTTTATTTTTTCAGTCACTACCCATAGCTTGTAACTGAGGAGAGGGTAGAGATGTTCCATGACTGGTAAACAGAGGTTCAGCTTCACCACCACAGACACAGTGGTATCGTGAATGTGGTACAGTGACTATCACACTGCTCCTGCTGACCTAATCCATTCACTCTAATGCTCTTGAGAAGATCCTGAGATACTTAAACTTCTCCTCCTCCTCCTTAAGAGGCAAGGTATCTCCTCTAACCTGAAGGGGACATCACATCGTCTTTCCTGATTGAGGGAAACAATGGTGTCAGACTTGGAAGTGCTTATTTTCATCCCAGCTGCTTCTAACTGACCATAACACCCATATGAGGGTATTCCCCAAACTGTTGCCAGAAAATGTCTTTGTACACTGTAGAATTACAATTTCCCCTTCATTGGGACTAAGAAGCCCAACCCTGTCCCAGCATGACAATGCCCTGACCTCAACCCCACTGAACACCTTTGGGATGAACTGGAACACCAATTTTTTTTTAACAGGCTTCTTTGCTGGACATCAGTGCCTGACCTCACTAATGTTCTTGAAGCTGAATGAACACAAATCCCCACAACCATGGGCCAAAATCTATTGCAAAGCATCAAAGGGTGAACAAATGAATATTAATGCTCATGGATTTTTAAATAGGATGTTCATTGATCAGGCGTCCATTCTTTTCACCATATAGTGCAAGCCATCTATTTATTAGTACATACACACCTACACAAATGTGGGCATCATGAACAGCCATGGATATTTCCTAAACATAATATAAACTAATTTTGCTCTGAAAATGTCATTTCGCATGCAACTCGCAGTTTATCAAAGAATATAAAATGGTTCCAATTACAAGTTTCGCCCTGAAAACTGAAAAACTTTGTTATTATTTAAAAGTTCTTAAATAAATGCCCTCGCTGCGAGTGGGAAAGTCTTTCCAGATGGACTGTTTCCATTGTAGGCCTTGCCTAAGGCAAGTGTATTTTTGTTTCTGTGAAGATCATAGAAATGGAGAATGCAAACTACTGTAAGTGCTGTAAAAGAGCAGTTACTCATCCTACAGTAGAGAAAATAGCGTTTTATTTCACAATATTCACTGGGTGAAATTTATATTAAATGTGTCTTGGCAGAAGTCTGTCTGCGAGGCATGTTGTGCACATAATAAAGTGTCATGAATTCAGCAGAATGTTAGCTAAGGAGATAAAGTAATAAATAAGTTAGGTGGCCGCATTGGTCTCACCATAGCCACAGATGGTGACCTCCTTCCAAGCAGTAAAGGACAAGCTAATGGCCAAACATATCATTCATTAATAAGCATCTTCAAAGATGTGGAACTAGCAGGCTGTCTTGTTGTTTACTTGAAATGCCTCTTCGTTCTGAAAGCTAGGTGGCCATTTTGTTTCGGCCTGGCTTCTTGGGATAAGAAGAGCCAAATGAGGGCGGAATGCATAATCAAAGGTGTCATTTTTTTCTCCCCCTTATTGGGTTTTGTATGACAATATGCAAAGATAGCACAGAGGCAGAGCAGTCAGGCAGATAATTGCTGAGAAACTAATTAGCCAACTACTCAAGGACAGCTTGGGATGGATAGATGGAGAGGGAGGAGGCGCTGTGTCACCAAAAATAATTGGATAGAGAATGCCTGGGAAATGCGTTTGGTAAACAACAGTGGAGGAGTGAGTAGGCCTCGGAGATGAGAAGGACCCAGGAAGGTTGAAGACTAAATAAATTAATGAGAGGGAGGGAGCATTGAGGGCCATCAACAACACCCATGACTCTTTTATGAGACTTGATTACGCTCAACCCCAATTAGTTGCCTTGATTGCAGCTCAGAATGGCAGTGTAGTTTGAGCGTGGTGATGAGAAGTATGTGATCGTCAAAATTTTAAATGGAGATAAATGGAGCTATGTTAAGAAGGTTTTGAAAGACCTAAGTGTATGAAAAATCCATGCCAGGTGGATTATTTTACTTATATGTTTAACAGGAAAGTCTGAAGTGTGTTCATTCCACATGTACCACAGATTCCCCATGATTCAAATTTTGAATCTATTAACGATGCTTTTGAACTACTTGTAGTTTGCGCACCAGCCTCTCTTTTCTTCTTTCTCTTGAAGTTAATGAGACAAAATAACACTAACCGAAAAGCGCCAAGGTCCAGTGTCCAAAATTCCTTAAATAAATATTTCATACGTCTCCTAAAAGAAAACATTAACAAACAACGTTTACCTTACACATTTGCCACGTACCTCTGGTTCGAATCCCACCTCCATCCTATGTGCATGGAGTTTGAAGAGTTCTCTTCATGCTTTTGGGGTTTCTTCCAGATAGTCCAGTTTCCTCCGCCAGACAAAAGGCATGCATTGAAGGCTAATTTGCACTTCCAAATTGTCCATAGCGTGTGAGTGTGTGTGTGCGATTGTGCCCTGTCCAGGGTGTACACTGGGAGTTCCCTGGGATAGGCTCCAGGCTCCCCCATGACCCTGTGAAGGATAAGCGGTTCAGAAAGTGGATAGATGTATGGAGTCAGAGCTGTGCTGTTACAGGAAATTAACCCACACCGTCTTACTCAAATGCATTGTGGTAGTTCTGGTAAAGAACTGTAGATAATCTTCTAATGATGGTGATACGCAATGGGATGTTTGGTGCCTCAACCCGATGGGATGCCATTACTGCAGTGTAAGCACCACAAATAATGATGCCACCAACACCATGCAACACCAGAAACATCAGCAACACCAAATGCATGTGCACTTGGGGCGGAGTCAGGATAGATTAGCTATTGCTGGAGGGCAATTGTCGCCTTGAGCCTCCTCAAGAAATGCGGAATGTGTAGCTGTCTCTTTTCTATCTCATCTTGTCATCTCTTTCTCGTGCCAGCAAATGCACTCAAAGAAGGATGCCCTCCAGCACAGCTCTGAAGCCAGTCTGCAGCCAAGAACGCAAGCCAGACTGTTCACAGACCTGTCGAGCACTTTCCTGACCTCACATGACCTTTGTACATCAATGGCTGCTCTCTTCATCCTCTCGCTCTCTGTCCATCCATCTCACTCACCTACAGCAATAAATAAAACTGCCTTCAGTGCTAAACCTTTCTAACACTGTCCAAGAGTCTAGCTATTGGTGGAGAGGAGAACGATGTAGCCAATTCTGGGATGGAAATTATTAGGAGGCCGTGATAGATAAGGGCTAATGAGGGAATTTTGCCAGGACCACGGGGTTACGCTCCTACTCCTATGTTATGACTCTTAGTTGTTTATCCAGGCAAGGGAGAAATGCACATCCAGACTACTCATAGGTAAAATGTGCTCCATAAGTATTGGCACCCTTCATAAAAATTAGCAAAAATAATTCTGTACAATTACAAAAAAATGTCTACTTATACAGGAGAAAATATTTACTTTTGTCCTCACAAAATAAATTTGAGCTATTTTTAAAATAACAGTGCTATTCTAGTGAATCACTTCTTAAATAAATCAAAACTGGCCTTTTACAAATTGCACCAATAATGTGCTCATGGGTACTCTGCTATTCAAGTATAATTATAATCTGTCTGCAAACCAAAACCAAGGTGCAAAGCATCCAGAAACTGCTGCCAAAAAAAGAAAGGGAAAGGTCAAGAGCTCCACTTATCTGGCATGAAACATGCTCACGAGTAATTACAGATGGGTACTGAATTAAATGAAGGGGAAAAATGTAAAGGCTGTATTTTTATGCCAACACAAGCGTAAGTTTCGGATTAACGCAGTTTTGTTTCAGATTAACGCAGTTTTGTTACCACCTCTCGAGACACAGTCTCGCTTAGCACAGATGGGGTAAAATAAATATATAATAATGGTGATAATATGGTATTTTCCTGCCTCAAGTGCAGCGTTCCATTTTTTACAACCTGCTTTTGTGGATGTTCACAATATACACCCTCCCTCTCCAACATAAATACATGACTTCACTAAAATGCTAACTAAATATGATGAAATCTTTAATGAGGTGCCTTTTAGTTGCTTGCAAGCTTCTATTTTAATCTGCGTTTAAATCCACACCAGCTGTGAGACGCACCATAAAAGCACGCTCCCACTTGTTCTGTTGCAATGCATTGTTTACGCACGTGTTAGTGACGCATAAACTCAGCGTCCAATGTACGATCCGATCAATTATCTAATCAGCCAATCATGTGGCAGCAGTGACCAAGTAGCATTGATGTCACTGCCCGACAAGTTCGGTTTGAGTATTTCCGAACAGTCTGTAGATTTTATACAGAATGGTGCGAAAAACAAAAAAACATCAGCAGTTCTGCAGACGTAAACATCTTTTTGATGAGAGGGGTCAGAGGAAGAATACGTTAACAGGTTAAACAACCACTCTTTACAACCATGTTGAGGAGAAAAGCATCTCAACATGACAAAACTTTAAAGTGGATGGGGTACAATAGCACAAGACCACATCTATCAGTGAGTCTGTGCTCACTGTTGCCTCTTAGAGTCCTGCTCTTGACTGACACGCGTATAACATTTCATTTATAGTTTGTGTAGAGGAGGGGCTAATAAATATGGACTACCGTCACTAATTACATATTTATAAATGCACTTTAATGGTAAGTGTATCAGATAGACAGGCCAATTAGTGTGTGTGAAATGGAAGTGTTCCCAGTGTCAGTGTTGTAATGTTGGAGAAAGAGATGTGTAATTGAAAGAAGATAGAAGACATGTGACTCACCGTGTTCGCTCTGCTCAAACGCCACTAGCCTTGGAATGGAGATGAAGAGATCTTATAAAGTGTACAGCGTATTGATCAAAGCCTGGAAAATGGACTAAAATATTCATTAAAATAAAAAACAACAACGACAATAGAGCTCTTTACAGTGCAGTAAATGAACACATCAAACACAGCCTGGTAGACAGATACACTCACAATAATTACATGTCAGACTAAATGGCCTCGTCAACTATCTGATGCTTTTTTCCAGCAATGTCTTTATTTTGTACTTTATTAAAATAATACCTGGTGAGGGTAAAAAAAAAAATTATTATTTTTTTAAACAGTAGGTTTGTATGCACTCCCAATATTCAGGAAATTTGTCATTGTTAAACATAGCACATTGAGATACAAATACAAAGATATTCCTTCCCACACGTTTGCATCTTCAAATATCAAAAATAAAGAGAATTCAAGCATTAGAAAGACTTTAAACACATCTTTAGACAGTCTGATGCTGTATTGAAGGAAGTGTAACACAATTCCATGCACTGTGTTTGGATTTAAACAGTGACAAAAACAGAATAATGACTATATTACTACATTATATAACATTTTAGAGTTAGTCTTAAGCTGTACATGCACTTTCTTTCCATAATAG